>JAUCNO010002022.1:0-15077 GCA_032353835.1 Enteromius viviparus
AGGGTCATTGTCTTGTTGGAAGGTAAACCTTCGGCCCAGTCTGAGGTCCTGAGCACTCTGGAGAAGGTTTTGGTCCAATATATTCTTGGCTGCATTCGTCTTGCAACCAGTCGTCCTGTCCCTGCAGCTGAAAAACACCCCCACAGCATGATGCTGCCACCACCATTCTTCACTGTTGGGACTGTATTGGACTGCGTTTTTTATTTATTATTATTATTTTTTTAACAAACTCCAAACTGATGGAGGGCTACAGTGATGGTTGACTTTCTACAACTTTCTCCGATCTCTGGACTGCATCTCTGGAGCTCAGCCACAGTGATCTTTGGGTGGTTCTTTTCCTCTCTCACCAAGGCTCCTCTCCCCTGATAGCTCAGTTTGGCCGGACAGCCAGCTCTAGGAAGGGTTCCGGTCACCCCAATGTCTTCTTTTGATGGATTATGGAGGCTACTGCGCACTTGGGAACCTTAAATGCAGCAGAGTTTTAATTTTTTGGTAACCATGACCAGATTTATTCTCATGATTCTCATTTGCTCTGACATGGATTGTGAGCTGTAAGGTGTTATATTGACAGGTGTGTTTCCTAATCAAGTCCAATCAGTATAACAAACACAGCTGGACTCAAATGAAGGAACCATCTCAAGGATGATCAGAAGAAATGGACAGCACCTGAGTTAAATAGGAGTGTTACATTAAAGGGTCTGAATACTTAGGACCATGTGATATTTCAGTTTTTCTTTTTTAATCTGCAAAAATGGCAACTGAATACTTTCCGTACCCACTGTACATAAACAAGTGTCCTCTGCGTAGAGCTGATTTATAATGTTATATTAAAAAAAAAAAAAATGGAGCCCAAAGGACACTCATACAGTGAGTAAAATGGGCCCAAGAATGGAGCCCTGTGGCACACCACAATGTAATTTAGACACAGAGCACAGATTTCCAATGGAAATCAAGAATTATCTGCCTTTTCTAAATTTAAACCAATCCAAAGCAATATCCTTCATACAAACAGCTCAATACCATGGTCAGTGGTATAGTGTACATCTGATTATTTATTATTTAAAAAAAAAAAGCACTTGTACAATTTACAGATTAGTTTACTTTTCGGTAGTTTTACTCATTTTAGCACTTATTTTGTTACACTTAAGTGTTTTCTACGAATCAATACGGTTTTATACACTTACTAAGTGCCTTTAATAAAATATAGTGTACATATTTTTGCTAAATGTTCTAATATTTATAGATAAATTTAAATATACATTTGCTTAAAAATAAGATATGCGTTTCATATACAAATATGATATGTGTACTAATGATTTATTATTTATTTTTTTACTTGTATTTTAATAGCCCCAGGAGGGACTCTATCTGATGACATGACCCGTACGGAGTACTGCCTCTTCACGGCAAGTGAAGACCTGGAGACCATGCAGGCTTACGCTCAGGTATTTTTAATTGTATGCTACCTGACCGGCAAATGGTCCCATTTTGGAGCTTGTTCTGAGTTAATATTACCGTAACGGGTGCGTTTTGTACTTGCTGTCTTCTATTCACACGTCTAAACATGTTCATGTTGTGCCGTAGGTTTTTAACAAGCTAATCAGGCGTTACAAGTACCTGGAGAAAGGGTTTGAAGAGGAGATCAAGAAGGTAAGCAAAACCGTTGAGCTAAAGATTACACCATATTTGTTAGTCAAACTTTGTGTCGTTGTGTATCTGGAAAGTCCCATGGTGTCATCCCTTTTCTGTTTTATTTATTTTTTTCCTCCTCTCTTTCACAGCTGCTGCTGTTTTTAAAAGGGTTCACCGAGTCAGAGAGGAATAAATTGGCCATGCTTACCGGAATCCTGCTGGCCAATGGCAATATATCAGCCTCCATCCTAAACAGCCTCTATAATGAGAACTTGGTCAAGGAAGGTAATGGCAGACCTGTTTAATGGCTCAAGACTAGTAGCAGCATTTCCGAGTTGTGACTGACTTGTCGTCTGTCTTTTATTGCAGGTGTGTCTGCTGCCTTTGCTGTGAAACTGTTCAAATCTTGGATCAACGAAAGAGACATCAACTCAGTTGCTGCTAGCCTGCGTAAAGTTGGCATGGACAACAGGCTGATGGTAAATATCATACTGCAGCCTCCGCTTGAGAGCATTAAAAATGCAGCTTAGTTGGAGTAATACGATATGCAAGTTTATGCAAACAGTGAAGGTTTAGTGTGTGAGAAATACCTGGGTTATATGTAAATACTATTTGGGTATTAATACTATTTTGATGGAGTAAAATGCATATAACATATAAACATGCATATTATTAATGTTGTTAATGAAAACATGACCTTGAATGGTTTGGAAAATAGTCTGTAAACAAAGTGTTTCCATTATCAATAGGTCATGATTTAATACAATACAAATAAAAATGTTTAAAAGGGTCAAATTCAACTAATAAAGTAGAAGAACTTAAACTTCCCTCATGCCACGTTTCATTTTTTATTTTTTTTCTTGCTCATGTTGATGTGGCCGGTTCTTTTGCCCCAAACAGGAGCTGTTTCCTGCCAACAAGCGTAGCTGCGAACACTTCTCAAAATATTTCACCGACGCTGGGCTGAAAGAGCTCTCAGACTTCGCTCGCAACCAGCAGTCTATTGGAGCACGCAAGGAGCTTCAAAAAGAACTGCAAGAGCAGATGTCCCGTGGAGAGACCCTCAAAGATGTGAGTTTCTGCCTTGTCTGGGTAGGACAAGGTTGGGCTAAAAAAATCACTTCCAATTTAGTTAATTAGAACTAAAATGTATTTTAATTTTTGAAAGTTTATTATGCTTGAATTTGACAAATTTTTTTCTTATTTAATTGTCCACAGATCATTGCCTATGTTCGTGAAGAGATGAAGAAAACAAGCATCTCCGAGCAGACAATGATTGGCATCGTGTGGACCAGTGTCATGAGCACCGTCGAGTGGAATAAAAAGGAGGAGCTCGTCACAGAGCAAGCCATCAAACACTTGAAGGTATCGATGATGCTTCTGGAACATTTAGACATCTGCGTTCCTTCCTTTATCAGTTTGCTGGAGGTAAATCTGCTAACTCTCTTCGCAGCAATACAGCCCACTGCTGAAGGCCTTCACCTCCCAGGGCCTGTCCGAGCTCACCCTCCTGCTGAAGATCCAGGAGTACTGCTACGACAATATCCACTTCATGAAGGCCTTCCAGAAGATTGTGGTGCTTCTTTACAAAGGTGTGTCTTCAATTGCCGGTCTTCTCAAAACTGCTTAATGTTCAGTTAAAGACTGAGGATGTATGTATGCATTTTTTTTTCTCTTGCTTGTAGCTGATGTTTTGAGTGAAGAGGTCATTTTGAAGTGGTACACAGAAGGCCACGTGGCCAAAGGAAAGAGCGTCTTCCTTGAGCAGATGAAGAAGTTTGTAGAGTGGCTGAAGAACGCTGAGGAGGGTAAGCATGTTTATTATTTATTTATTTTTTTAAATGTATGCATTTTCTGATCACAGAAACCATTTTAATCGGTTTCTTTTTTATTTTTATTTTTTTAGAGTCTGAATCCGAAGAAGAGGAGGGAGACTAAAATACCATGTCAGCAGAATGTTTTGTTACAGAAGTGCTTGTCTTTCAAAAAAAAAATCTTTACTTTTTGGCTTTTTTTTTTTTTTTTCTTTGATTCTACCTCCTGTTTTTCAAACCATAACATTTAGATGTCATTTAAGGGCTTTATAACAAATGGTTAATTTTAACAGATTTTTCTAATAAGGTTTACACTTAAAATAGCACAAAAGTTGTGGTCAACCTTTGTAATCATTTACTCGCTCAAGGAACTTTTAAGTGTTGACACAGTTGGACATCTTAAATTATTGTTATAATTCCTTTATGAATTGACATTCCGTTGAATTAGATCAGGCTGCCTTGTTTGCTTTTAAGACGCCCTTTTCTATATGGTATTGATGCCTTCATGCCCTGTCATGATCAGTGTCCACAAAGGGAGGGAGGGGGGATGGTCACCTTGTCTCATTGTGATATTGCCAAAGGGTTAAGTCCTTCTCCCATAACATCCATCAGCGTTCTGTTCCCTGCCTATGAAACTGTACAGCGCTGAAAAGAAATTGCTGATCACCCTGTAAAGACCCTTAAATGACTCAACCTCTTCTATGATGTATCTCCATCTTATTTGTCACCGATTTCTTTAATCTGAATAACTAATTGACTTTTTTTAAAGAAATAAAGACCTAGAAGTATGCTTTGTGTGTACTTGTTTTCTTTTTTTTTTTTTTGCGAAATCAGATTTGTCCTCCATTTTAAAATTGCATGCACTGTGACTTCCACTAGGGGGCACCTCAACACCAAAGATAAACTACTTCAGAGCATTTTTCAAAAATAATTTAATGGTTTGAAAGTCATGAGTACAGACACTTTTCTTGTACAAAAACACTTGATTAAATAGCAGCTTGTTTGATGTTTGGCATGTGCAAAAGGCCACTTTTCGAATAGCGGACAATTCAAGTATTCGAATACGACAGGCTTTGTATTCAAAATGTTTTAAAGGTAGGCCATATTATAATGCATTTTGACCTTTAATGTTAAAAAGTGCAAATATTTACAAAAGATTTACAAAAGCCTTGCCATATTACAATATTTCCAGTACATTATGTGGTACTTCCATTGCACCTTTACATCTGTCTTGAAAAAATAACTAATTCAAGGAAGAGTCATTCCACACCGTCTGCAGACTCAGACAAACCTGTAAGCTGGAGTTTTGATTTGTGCAAGACGCGCAAGTAAACATTTTAGATAAACAACTGGTTGCTACATCTTGGTGCCCACACAAAAATTAATTCTACCTTTTAAACGTTCACCTCACAGATACGGTATCTGAAAATGTATTGTAATCACAGTACATGTTGGGCTCAAATTTGTCGTTTCTACTCATTCCGTTAATGTAAACAAAGTTCAGATGTTTTTAGTGGTGCCCTTGAGCTTAGCGCATGCTCTATAACCTTTATCCTAGACCAGGGTTTTTTTTTAACCTGGAGGTGGAAAGCACTGCAGAGTTTAGCTCTTAACCTAATTATAAATACCTGAGCATGCTAATCAGTGTAATTAGAAAATCACAGGTTGGTGAGTTTTATCAGAGTTGGCGCTAAGAAAGTGCATTGGACCTCCACGGTAAGATCTGAGAAAACCCTGATAAAGACCTTAGTTGATGTGCCAATTTAAAGACAACATTCTGTAACCCTTTCTGAAATTAAACAACATTTAGCAGTAGCCAATGAAATTCCAAGATGAAACTTCCATCTACTTATATCTCAAAAGACTGCTGTCTAATATGTAGTCTTGGTACCAGTTAGCAAATCAGAGGAGCCATGGTGGCATTTCATGAATTAATATAGCTTTGTGCAAGCATTTCTAGAAGATACAATTGCGCAGCTATGTTTGAGTATTGCATAATCGCATTCTAACGTCAACAACAACCTAAATGTCTTGAAATGCATGCAATGCAACAAGTGAGTGTGACTTGTGCTTAGATGGACTTCCTTTATCCAAGTTTAATTAAATCTACAAGACTGAATTAGGTGTTTTATGATTCCGAAGCGCAAGCATGCCCTTTGTTGTTTATATAGTGACCTCAATTTACCCTTTTCGTGAGTCTGCAAAGGTGTGCACTACTAATCAGGCTACACAACATTATGTAACCTGTGTGCGTTCTCAGAGTATGACGGCAAGGCTATAAAACTTTTGGGGTCAGGGTCATGACCCATGGCTCGTCTTAGGGATCATGCACCTTCACCAACACCAGTTCCCAAAGCATGTGAGATGTTCTCATTATAAAATATTTCCACCTATAGCATGCTAGCTTTTGCCACTTGAACTTTCTAATAAATATTTAGCATGCTTTACCCAACCCAAATTATCATGCTGAGGTTAGAATCTTGTTTACAATCTCCCGAGAGCCATGTTGGGATCGTGGTCCCGGCGTCGATGTGGAGACAAGAGGGAGGGGATGAGATTTTTCCCCGCCGTTGTACTGACAGCGACCACTGCAAACCGCAAGGTTTCAATTACCATCATGTGACGTGCAAGAGGCAGACACAAGACTGTTTTTTAAGGCGAGGGATGGTGTAGCTTACTATATCTGATACTGAAATAGCCTCCCACCAGGTGCAACTTTACACATATCCTCGGGTTACATTAACCAAAACAGTTGATAAAGTGGACACACATGCAGAAAAAGTGCAGATTTGTTTCTCTTCTTGTTTCTTGTTTTGTCTGTCCTCAAGAGATTAAAAAAAAAGTTAGATAAAACGTTTCGTCTCTGTGCAAGGCAAAGTCTCTTTACATGTAAACATTCAGAAGTTGAGAGCTCCTACGAAGCAGTGGTCATTCGGGAGAACTTCTGCTGTCACGCAGTTGTGTGCTTTTCCCCATCTCTAAGCTGCAGAAGTACATGATAATTGAGAGGTGTTAGAATTCGCACCCGCACAACAATCAGTTTACAGTTCTATGCGAAATGCGTAGGCATGCATTATTGAACACCTAGGAGAACAACTCTGGAAAAAGTAGAGGCTAGGTATTTCTGGCAAGTGATAAGGAATTTGGCTTGCCAGTACTTTACCAAATGTTCAGTTTCCGGAAACTAACCTCAACAAGCGGCAGTTATAGTTTCAAGGACTCACCATTTTCCTCTGGTTGCTCAAGCAAAAGGTGCAGATGGGTCGAACCGGTGGAGTTTTGAGGTTGGTGTTGCTTTGTAAGATGTTGTGATATTTCAGACACGGTTGCCCGTCCATGCAGTCCTCCCCTAGCAGAAGCACGTTAGCCAAGTGTGAAATGTAGCTTGATGCCAATCGCAGGGTCTCGATTTTTGACAACTTCCTGTCGGCTGGTTCCGTAGGGATGAGGGTACGCAGAGCCGTGAAGGCAGTGTTGACGCTATGAGTGCGGTCTCGCTCCCGAGCATTAGCTGCCTGACGTTGTTTGCTCACTCCTGCAAGTCTACGACTCCCTCTGCGTCTCCCCGCCTCCCTGTGGCCCCGCACGGGGCTTCCTGCTCCGGTGGATTTCTCGGAGCTTTCGCTGCCACTGTCGAGCTCATCAGGGTCTGAGGGCAAGCTCTGGGTATCATGTGAAAGATGCTCGTGTTCCCCTGCGGTGGACTTCATGGCGTGCAGAGGCAGACTGGTAGTTGTGGGTAGTCCATGGCGTAGATGCTGGCTGCCCATGGTACTTTAAGCTGAGTGAAAATAGCAGCCGGGGGGCAGCTGCGTCTGATCCGGTATCCAGAGATCTTCCGTGGCCCCGTGGCACTTCAGCATGCCATTTCTTGAATGACTGATCCCTTTCTGGATTTGTCCGCCACCATGTGGCTGTGGAAAAGGATGGACAGGTGGAGCTGGGGGGCCACCTGTCATGCCCCAAAGAAGGAGGACGTTTAAAGATATATAAATAAGTAAGCAACAACACACGTTTAGGGATTTTGGTGTTTTGTACACCTTTGGCCTACAACATTTGGGTACCAGGTCTGCTGGGTTACCTTGTGCAGGTCGACAGGAAGCCAGGACGGTGATCTGACCTACCTTTCACTCAGAAGACTTTTGTTTTTGTCCATTCATTCTGGTCCATTCATCCCTTGCTCATGATTGCTTGCTCAACATTTCATCATGTCTATGGCTTATAAAGTCTTTGTAAGTTTGTAAATTGTATGCAACAGCTAAGCAACCTTGTTCTGTTTGACCCAGTGCTAAATTTAGCGCCGAAAAGTTTACAGACAGAGACTGTTGTCGTTGCCTGTAAAATTTGTATCACATGGGCTGTGGGTCACCCCAGGTCCAAAAGGAGAGAGGCATGGTTTAGATTTTGCTGCATATAGGGGGCAGTGTTTCTAATATGACAGAATGTAATTCAGAACACCTGTTTGACATGAAAATAACTTTGAAGAGAGTTCTTGGAAAAGGTTTTAAGCCTGAGATAAACTGCACGATTTTCATCTGTCCCAAATGGTGAAGCAATTGTGAAATTGCTACAAGTTTTTTAACAATGCCAGTTTTTCATCTGCAACAGCCAAAAATTGTGCAGTGTGTTTGGGGGTGGTTACACACTCAACATTGGTGTTCTGGAGTTTTCTAAAAGAAAATCTCTTTTGCAAGAAGTTTTAACATCCACACAAACCTTGTAAATGGTATTTAATCCAGTTCCTTTCCAGTCGCTTTAGTTAACGTTAGCATGTAGCACTCAGCATTAGCACTGTTAGCCATCCTGTTCCTCTCTAATGCCTTGTCTGACTGAACAGCCCAGGTGTGTTCCTGTTTTTCACACAGATAAATTGGTCCATCTTTAGAGGCAGTAAAAATATCAGTTCACCATACATTTGCATGGTAGTTTAGGCAGTGGTTTTAAAAGTTTTGGTTTATTTATTCAGGTTAGTTAGACTATGTTGTGGAAAAATAATTCGCTTCATGGTTCTTCATTGCCAGATTTGATGGTTTTCTTAGACTTGAGTAGTAGGACACCAAGTTCATATTTTTCAGTATTCACCACCAGATGTCAGTAGCACACCACTGCAGATTGCTGTTACATTTTTTTTAAGTCTAAGAATTGACAAGAATAGAAGTTAACTAATTAGGCATGAAAACAAAAAATAGGTTTTAATGCAAGGTTCCAGTGTGGCATCTGTGAGCAATCAAATCCTAATATATAGAACCTGTCCTTGCTTCATTGAAACCTAAATTATTATCGACTACCTTTAAGCTATTTGACAAGTTTTTTAAATGAATTATTCTGATGCATTCACATGACAGCGCTTCGCTAATTTGATTAACCCTTTAATCTTACAAATTACAATACCTACATTCCCAAAGTTCATGCGTATATGTCTTCAATGAGCTGCCCGTGGCCCAAACATACGCTCCAACAGGTTTGCTGTTTATCCTGACAGCATCGCCTCTAAACTTTAAGAGTTCCTGCTGGGATGCAAAACAAAGATACGCCATCGTAATCCTCCAAGAGTTAGCTTGGCACTTAAATTTGCAGGCGAAAGCTCCTGGTAAGTTGCAAAAGTCAGGCATTGGCTTATAGCGAAGGTTTCCTGGATACCTGCCTGGAAGCAAGCCGAGCATGAAACAATTCATATTTTCATTGAATGGTTTTGCATTTCTAGGTTTACATAGACAATATGACATAGTTTACAATCCAGTTCCAGTTGAATGAAGTTGAGTGCCAATTAGCATTTTAAAGGCCTAATTTCACGTGGAGCAATATTATAAAGCTCTGTGCACACCTTTTAAGCACCTGTTTTAGAATTCTGTCGGAAATAGTGTGATTAGATTCCCAAATTAGAGCACTTTCAAAGCCCCACCAAAAACGGCTGAATTTCTGGTTTTCTCTCTCGGGTTTTGGAGTGCTCTTAAATACAGGTCACTATACAAAGGACACCCCGCGCACCTACACATAGATTTGCACTTTTAAAAGCAACTAATCTATTTTGAAACCAAAATAGCATAATCTAAGTGCTAAGGGCAATTGCAAATCATGTCTGTGAGATGCTGGTCTACTGAACAGCAATGCCAAGAGCATTAGCATCTTGTTATGCAGTGCATTTTTATGTTCCTCATCATACGTTAAGTCTTAATATAGTACACTGAATTTTAAATTCACACGTTTTGAAGATGTAACCCATTACTTCCCAGTTAAACTAACAAAGGGTGATATGTAATACTGTGGTTTTAACATTAATTGTGCTATGCTAACTTCTTAATGGTAACGCAGTTCTCTTATCCCACGGTAACCTTTTGTACTGCATTTAAGTAAGAAAAACCAGCACTTTAAAATTCTATATAGATATATTTATATACACAATGTGATGTAGATCTTAAACTATGTTATATTAATTGTCAGAAAAAGAGAAAAGAAACACATTCACAGATCAATGATTCACAATAACAATTCAGAAAATAATAGGGTTAGTTTTCCCTGGATGACTTTCTACATAATTCTACATATTAACACAATATTTAATTAATTCTAATGTTTGGTTGTTTTCACTTTCTTTGAATCACTTTAAAGTTATAGAGTTCAAAAGCAACTGTGTAACAGGAACAGCCCATTGAACAGAACAAAAGACAGACAGAGAATGGAAGGGACTGAGTGGGAGACCACATAATAAGATAAAGAAACATATGTCAGTCTGGCGCAGATGAGAGACACACTTCATGCTTTCATTTCTCTTGCTCGACTGGAGAATCTTATGAGGGTCTCTCTAGTGCCCTTGCTGACCATTAAAGGCAACTAATTGGAGCCCAGGGACAGACAGCTCTAAGGGCTGTAGACACCTTTCAAAGAAAAGAGTTTCCAGAGAAGATCTCTACAAGAAAAAAAAAAAAAAAAGTAAATACTACTGCAGTTTTGGACCACAGTCCACCATGTACCTTCTTGGTACTCCAACTCAAGGGAGAAAAGCAGGAAAAGAAAGGGAAAAGTCTGAGGTGGTGGGTTTCTGTGATGTATGATTTTCTCTGAGTCACCATCCTTGAGATCTATGGCCAGAAAACTGCACTCCATTCTTCTCTGCTGTTCCCTGGTCTTAATTCATTGTAGTAAAAGAATAGCAACCATGTTTCTTTTGACATTATGGTTACTATTTACCACAGTTTTACTACAAATGCCATGGTTAGTGTACCAAAACCATGGTTAATTTGTAAAGCACGGTTTAACTATAGCAAACATGCCTTTTGGTTTTATTTGTGGGAAAACAATTTTCGTAAGGGAAGACGGAGCATGGACTTTTTTCTTTCTAGACTTCTTCATTTAGCCTATCTTTCTTCATTTAATGGCTCATTCAGGAACAATGTACATGAAGTTGATCATTAATACAAAATAAAACCTGACAGGGTGATCAGGACCTTGGCATAAAGCTGATGGCTCTTGAAGCACTTTGAAGTGGTTTATTTCTTGCTAATGAGTTGCTTCTGCTATTTACAATGTAAATAAATAAATACAAGGTCAGGTAGCTTCTTTAGATAAGCTTATTCACAACATTTACATTTATATATTTTCATTTAGCAAACACTCTTATATTTAAACCATGTTAGAAATGAGAAAAACCACCAACGCCACTAACACAAATTTAGCTTAATGCTAGCGCTAATTTGCAATCCGAGCTACCATATTTGGTGAAAAATTAACGTCTTAATCAATTTATAATCCAACTCTTAGTGTGTTGTTGGTTTTTTTGACCATTTTCTTGTTTCCTCAAAGCAACGTTGAGGCAAGCTGTCACTGCTTTGAGAGATAGTGCAAGTTGCTAACCGCTAATCGGTCACGACCATAAAAAAACAATGTGTTGCTGATCAGTAAAATATCTCACCTTGTGTCTCATGTCAAGTTCAAATAATAGATCGAATTAAGCTCATGATCTTTCAGTGACCTCTAGACAAGAAAATATGTGATTAGAGAGAGTATCTAGCATTAACTGGACAATCCCCAACAGGTTTAATTATAACACATGGAGTGAGAATCACAGCTTGACAAAAAGATGTTAGAAAGCTGTCATCATCCTTCTCAGTGTAGTTATCGCATCTTAACGTGCTAAATAACAACACTGATGAAGGTAAAAACGCAAATGTATGGCCTTATCTTTATTTAAAAGAGACCTTGAGATATAAGTTTATTAAAGCAATAATAAGAAGTTGTGCTTTATAAAACAAAGTGAAGCTGATTAGCTAAAATCCCCTTTGACCCCTGTTAAATGAGCACTGATAGCCTCTTAAGTCCTATTTCTATTCAACTAGTCTATATCATAAAGGCACAAGGGATTTATTATAAAGATACAAGTGTTTAATAATTAATAAGTACATAATACAAATATCATTTATTAGCTTAATCTCTATTGAGGTTTCTAAATGTAATAAGCATAAACCAGAGAACCACAATTCTGTTGATTCTCTTAAAATGAATGAAATATATTATATATATATATATATATATATACAAAATTTATAGCTATTAAGTATAATATATAAGACTTTTTTATAGCTATAAACAAAGAAGGTCACATTATAATGACTCATTTCCAAGAGCTGGGGCACTGTCCACAATTTGTTAAATATTATATATTTATTTATGTATTTATTTTTTGCCAAATCTCTTTATTGAACTTTTGTAATGAAAAAGGATAAAGATACAGGAAAATAGAAACATAACATCCCCCCCCCCTCTCCCCTTAACCCATAATTAAACAAGTAAAAAAAAAGGGCCCTTAAAATAATTATAATGCATGTCCATTCTATACAATACTTTTCAGAGTTTAAAATAATCACTAATGCACAAATCATAGAATATTTTATATTTAAATACATGCATAGCCTGTTTAGCTCATGAAGAAATGGAGACCATTCAAGGGCTACATAACCCTGCTGACGGCATATACTGGTTAAGTAGGTTTTAAAGCTGAGATGCTGGTTTAAGCTGGTCGTTTTTGCAAGTTTATGCTGGTCCTTTCCCAACACGCGGTCAGCATAAACCAGCAAAAGGACCAGCTTAACCCAGCTTTAAACTAGTATATGCTGTTTTTTTTTGTGTGTTTTTTTTCATTAGGGAAATTAAATTCTATAAAGAAACTCTAGACATACCTTTTTCATTTAATTTGAAAAAACTTTTTTTTTTTTTTTAATTCATCTTTTGTTTATTTTAATACTAATATTTTAACATTTTAGGGGTTATATATGGCTTAGACAGTTTTTTGGTCTTGCATACTCACACTCCGATCATTTATTATCTAAACGAGCATCACAATACAACTTTGCCATCGTTTCCATCTGTGTTGATATTCACGAAGACTATGTAGTGAGACTAAAAAAATTTACTGATTGAAAGACATATTGCGAAAGACTGTTTTGTACCATAGTTTAGTTTTAAAACCACTAATATCAGGGAGAAATAACAGACTTTGTGCATATGTTGCTTGTTTCTTTGGCACCCTCTCAAATGAATATTGAACGCGCGCGCACTTTCCTATCTCTCCATGGAGGTGTCTGCCGGGACCGTCTGTCAGTAATTCACTGGCCTTGATGGAGTCTTAAGTGTTACGATTAAATTCCAGATTTCCGTTTTTCCCATAATCCTCGTGTTCCTATTCCCACTCTGTGGAAGTTCACACCACCTGTGGTGGTAATCTACAACCTGGGTTTGACAGTGAGATGATGAAATGCTTTGTCATACCGTCTTAGCGGGAGGTACGAGACAGGAGCTACGCCTCTCCGTGGAAACACACACACTCTCAGTCACACACACGGGCGAACACGCTGGTAAGGTGCTTAAAGTTGTGAACTTGTTGAATTATCTTACCGTGCGGGAATTCTTGATGTCTTTAATTGAGGAGTTATCTGAAAACCCCTTATGACTTCCTGTAATACTTAGTAAAAGTCGAAAGCCATGCGAGACGACAGGTAGACCTTAAAGAGAAAGTTTCCCATAAGTATTACAATTCTTTAATCATGTACTCTTTATAATCCACCTCATGGTTAACGTAAAAGTGGGCGTGGTCATTTAGTTACGTGAATGTGCGACGCTTCCTGTTTAATTTGCCTCAGTAGCTAGCTGTAACATCTCCAGTGAATGCTTTACAGATATAGGATACATGCCTCTCCGTAGGTTACAGCTGAGGATGAGGTATTAGGCTGGTGTATATTCGGATATTCAGAATATCATCCAGTTACAAAAATTGTTGGGACTATGTACATGAAGATTTAGAGAGCTTCATTTAGCTTCATTCAAGTGTTTCCAATGCCTTTGATTGACTTTGATAAACAAAAATAAATAAATAAAAGGAGAAAGATCATTCCTATAAATATAGTAGTTCAACAGTATAAATCAAGCATATTATTCACAGCTACAGATATATATAAGGATGGTTTGTAGGATCCTGAATCTGGAAGGACAGCATATATTCCTGCATTTAAACCAAAAACAGCCAACATTATTTCAGATCATATGTTGGTATTTACTACAGAATTAATAGCAATTATATTAGTACTCAACCCAGTCTCACGGTATTTATAAATCCCCTGACTAAATGACTACATCTTTTTCACTGCCGTGAAGAACTTTTTCATAAATTAGATGGTACAATAAAATGTCACTCAAGATATTACTATGGAATAGACAAATGCAATCAAAACAAGAAGTGTTAAATTGTCTAAAAAGACCAGCCTAGTCTCACGGCAGTTCGTATATATTTTACAAGGTGGCTAAAATTTTTGCTAAACGTACGTACTTTATGAGTTGACAGTTCGTATGAATTTGCACGTATGACCTACACCTAACAGGTAAACGTTAGTTTTGTTTACTGCACTTTATTATTTTTCTAAATGATTAACCTTACGAAAAAAAATTTGGCTAATAATTATAGAAAAAGTGTAGTAACCTTTTTGCTGTACACCGTTTGTATAACAAGAGTTTTGAATGGTCAAACATTGTTAGTCCAAGTGTAACAAAATTATGCTTTAACTGTCTTTTTTTAGAAATGAGTTGAACAATCTGTAAGTTGTTAACAGTATCCAGTGAATGCACTGTACTGTTTTTTTTTTTTTTTTTTCAGAAATACAGCACTACATTGACTAATAGCTACTGTAATATTGATGACTAATTTCCATCCAATTACATTTAATAGGAACAGAGGCAAAAAGGATTTAAAGTGCCCCTATTATGCTTTTTCAAAATGCAGTGTGTCATGTAGCTGTATGTGAACATAAACTATCTGCAAAATTGTGATGCTGACAGTGCACGATAAATAAAGTTATTGTCTATCCAAAACAAGAGTCGGCTCACATTCGCCTGCACGAGTCGTCAGCAATTTGAATCTTTATTTGTTACCGAGCCACGTCACTGGGTAACATATAATGTCCGCCCACTTTCTACGTCGCGAACAGTTTGCCCCGCCCCCAAACAGTACAATCTCAATGTGGATTACACATAGAGATTACATCAAGAGAAGAAGACGCTGTATCCTGCACTGTGAGAGTAAATTTGGTTTATATGCCCTTCCAAAGGAAGAATCTACAAAGAATGAGTGATTAACAATAATTTTTT
>JAUCNO010002023.1:0-15076 GCA_032353835.1 Enteromius viviparus
ATAAATGCATGAATTAAAATCTCAAAGTGATGCTGGGAAAGAAATGGTTTAGCTTTGGCTAATTGCCTCAGTTGAAAAAAGCTTGCCTTAACAACTGCACTAATCTGAGCGTCCAGTTTCAGGTTAGAGTCCAGTTTTACACCAAGATTAGATACTGTAGGCTTTTGATATTGTGTCAAAGCACCCAGCTCTACATCAGCAGTAGAAGATTCACTAGGCCCAAACAATATTACCTCTGTCTTAGTTTCATTAAAATGTAACAGATTTGATGACAGCCATGATTTAATCTCCACAACACAGTCTAAAAGATGTTGAACAGAGAGAGTTTGCCTTCGTTTTAAGGGCATGTAGATTTGTAAATCATCTGCATAGAAATGGAATGAGATACCAAATTTTCGGAGAATGGCCCCAAGAGGAAATAGGTATAGGGAGAAAAGGAGCGGGGCCAAGATAGAGCCTTGAGCCACTCCACAATTTAGAGGTGCAGCCGAGGACTCAGCGGGCCCCACACGAACACTAAAACTTCTCCCTGCCAGGTATGATCTAAACCACTCCAGTGCGGTGCCTTGAATTCCCACACAATTTTCCAGGCGAGACAGAAGGATGCCGTGATCCACTGTGTCAAAAGCCGCAGTTAGATCAAGTAAGAGCAAAACGACAGAGTGACCAGAGTCTGTGGCTAAAAGAATATCATTAAAAACTTTTAATAATGCAGATTCTGTACTATGCTGGGATTTAAAACCTGATTGGAAAACCTCAAAAATTTTATGTTCATCTAAGAACACATTCAGCTGACTAAAAACTACTTTTTCTAATATCTTTGAAATAAAAGGAAGTTTTGAAATTGGTCTAAAATTTGAGAGGACCGAAGGATCAAGGCCAGGCTTCTTAATCAACGGCTGTACTACAGCGTGCTTAAAACCATCTGGGACAGTACCATTTGTCAGACAGCTGTTAATAATCTTAAGTATATCTGGAGCTATGGTAGAAAAAACCTCTTTAAAGAGACGGGGTGGAAGAAGATCATTAGGGGAACCAGAGGGCTTCATATGACCAACTATTTTTCCTAACAGAGGCAGATCAATCGGCTCAAACTGATCCAATACAGCAGGAGGTGTGGATGGTGGTGATGGCAAAGGCAAAGAGGGGTATATGAGGGATCTAGTGCTCTCAACCTTGTAAATAAAGGAGTGTAAGAGATTTTCACATAGTTCATCTGACGCTTCCAAGCGGGCTGTTTGTGGAGGATTAATCACAGTGTTAATGGTTTTAAACAAAACACGGTGATTATTACAATTGGCAGCAATAATATCAGAGAAATATTTGGTTCTTTCAAGTTTTACAATCTTTTGATAACTTCGCCAGCTGTTTTTCAGGATTTGAAAAGATACCGTTAGCGTGTCCTTTTTCCACTTTCTCTCCGCTTTTCTACAATCGCGCCTGGCTGCGCGTGTAATATCATTCAGCCAGGGCTCAGAACTGGGCATTGAATGCCTAGATTTCACCGGAGCCACAGAGTCTAAAATAGATAAACATTTTGAATTAAAACAACAGAGAAGTGTGTCTGCATCAGCAACACCCGGATCGGCAACAGAAAGTTGACTAAATGAAGCGGAAAACTGGGATGCAGTGGAGGACGTAACAACACGGCGCCGCTGCGCAGGAGCGCAAGGTTTTTTAGTAACAGGGCAAGGGAGCAGAAGATCAAAAATCACTGGCAGATGATCTGAAAACGAAGCAGCAAGCACCTCTAAATTTGAAACAACAATACCATGGGTCAGAACTAAGTCAAGAGTGTGACCATGCTCATGCGTAGAGCCAACAACATGTTGTACAATATTAAAAGAATCAATGATATTTAAAAAGTCTTTAACCAATGGTTTTTCCGAACAGCAAACATGAATGTTAAAATCACCAAGAATCAAGACACTGTCGTAGTTTGGCATAATTCCAGCTAGGAAGTCGGTAAAATCTCCCAAGAAGTCTTTGTTATATTTTGGTGGTCTGTAAATAATAGCACAAAAAACTGGGAGGGATGAGCCGAGCTCAAACATATTGACTTCAAAGTTTGAGTAGAATGAGGTCGGAAAGAGTTGTCTGCAGATATATTTATTTTTGTAAACAGTCGTTATGCCACCTCCACGACCGGTTGTCCGAGGGGAATTAAAAGATGCACAGTCAGACGGAAGAAGTTCACAGAGAGCACTCGACTCACCGGCAGGCATCCAGGTCTCCGTGACACAGAGGAAGTCCAATTCCTTTGTTGTAAAAAAGTCTTTTAAAATGAAGGTCTTGTTGATTAGTGATCTAGCATTCACGAGAGCTATCCTGGCAACAGCGGGATCCAATGTTTTTTCCGCAAATGGAGCACGAGGAAGGGGCTGTAGGTTATGGAGGTTCACCCCGCGCCGCGCCAGGCGACAAGGGAGACGGAGACGCCGATTCACCAACCCTTCATCCGTGCCGACCAGTGAGATGAGGCTTGTTTTAATTGGGTCTCGAGAGCGCCATGGCATAAAACGGTGATCTAACGACGGAGTCATGCCGGTTTGGTCCGAACGGGAGAGCAGTATGCCGGCCTTAAGCTTCACCAGCCTTCCGCTGCGTTTTCCACGGCGTCCGCATCTCCTACGCACAGGTGGATTAGGCGTGAGGTACAGGTAAGCAGGTACATCCGAGAAAAACGGAGGGCATGTTTTCTGTCCGTTCTGATGGAATTCAGCAAAGATCTCAACAAATGGTCGCAGATTCAGAAACGTTTGTCGATCATAGATGTACAGAGAGTCAACGTTTAGAGTAACAGTAGTTAAAATCAAAATAAAAACAATCAATCGGAGAAACAGGCAGCCGGAAACACTCACTGGCGCCATCTTGAAAAGATGTCCAGTTCGCAACATCTCTCAATGAACCGCTTCTCCACTTTCCGCCATTTTTTCGAATATGACGCCTCCTCTCCCGGAGCCTTATGGGATAGAAAAGTGTCCACGGTATGCCTACTACAGAATTCGGCCGGAAGCAGTAGGTCACCCGGGTACTTCTCACCTACTGAATCTCGAATGCTATGAATTCGGACATACTACTCGCCTCGCATGCTGTTTTTTGCATACTACATAGTAGGGAAGTAAGCGATTTCAGATGCAGCAAAAGTCTTTCTTGTAGGTTTCTTAAAAGGAGATCCAAACCGACAAGCAGATAGATGTCCAGATAGTTGCTACGAAGTAGAGCAAGTCAACTTTGAGCTCAGCCGCTGACTTTTAATAAGACTGTCATTATATAGTGATTGTGATTGAGAACAGGTGTTAGGAATCTGGTGATTGCGATCTTGTGATCTTGTGATTTATGAACAGTTGATGGTGTGTGCTCTGTAGTAACTGACTCTGGAACAATGATTGAGAGTATGAGAGGGCTGTGACAGGCGTGACAGTATCAGCTAGTATCTCAATACTGGCGGATGCTGAAGGTCTAAATCTGAACTTTAGCTGTAGAGAGGTCAGTATTTTATAAAGCAGACTATCTTAATTTCTACATCCCCTCCAGAAGTCTGAGATCTGTGAGTGATCGACTCTTGGTGGTACCATCACAGACAGGGGCGGACTTACCCATCAGGTAAAGGTAGGCGACTGCTTTGGGCCCCTCAAAATGCTTTTTATACGCATTAAGAGATTCGCATTAAGCGATGACACACGAACAGTTACTATTTACGGTGTTTATGACCATCTGTGTGTCCGAGTTGAACGTGCTTCTTGTGCATCCTGCTTGTAGCAAACTATAATATTCTGCATCTAATACTCGCGCTCCTGCATCTGCAACGGCTGAAAGGAGCTGCTCTTTCAGTTAAAAGACATGTTGCTTATCTGAGGCCACGTTCATAGTGGGTTTCATTTTAAAATGCATACCTTCTGCTACGGTTACGCCTATCATTTACACTAATCCAACATTTTCTACCCTCGAAAATGTACACTTTTGAAAATGATGCGGACTCTGTTTTAGTTTGAAAACTCTGAGCAGGTTTAACACCAGTGTAAACGAGGATCATTTTCAATCTTAAACGCTGTTTTAAAATGAAAATGTACTAGTGTAAATGGGGCCTAATTTTAGTAAATTTATCACACGACGATTCGATTATAAATCAGAATTTTTGTGCAGATTAACATCTTAATGATCTTGTATCATAATAATATGTACATGAAAAATTTAGAAATACCGGACACAACTATGTGGCACCATTGGGCAGCAGCAACCAACAGTAAATGTGTGCAAATATAGCGCCCCATTTCTATATTTGCCTGAGGCCCCAAATTCACTAAATTTGCCCCTGATCACAGAAAGGCTCTAAATCACTCTTAAGGACTTTCTCCTTCACTGTTCCTGGCTGAATGAACCCCTATCGTTCAGTCTTTAAACAACTGGAAACTCTTTCCACACTACTTGTATTCATCCAAAATTTAAAAAAAATAAAAAATTGTTTCTCTTTACTTTTTCCTTCATTTACTAGCATGTACTTATTTGAACAGTGCCCGAGGCTGATATTACAAGCACTTTCTCTGTCTGTTTACTGTAAGATGAATTGCTTAATACATTCCCGAAAGTTAAAATGCTCTGCATAAAAGCCAACTGCAAATGAACTAGATGAAGATGTGAATTTCTTAACTTACTGTGAAAATGATGACGTTTGTAGGCTTCTCGTTCAACCCCTGAACTCAAGGAAAAACTCCAAAACTCATTTCCTGGATTAACCAGTGAAATCGTTGTTGCCAGATTGGATGGAAGATTTCACTCAAAATAAAAAAAAGCCCAAATTTTTAACTGTCAAAATAATCTTCTAGATCCATTATCATCGCGTTAAAAACCCGTCACTATTAAATCATCACTGTCTGTTGACCGTAATAAGCAAAACCCACCCCGTTAGGACAAACCTGCCCAATCTGGCAACACTGAGTGTAATGAGATATGGTTTGGGCACTACAAGTCCCAGCAGCCCCAGCGTTATATAAGGAAGTTCTTTTGCTCCTTTTCCCTTTTGCTTTAATCTCGGGGATATTGTGGTGAATATAGAGCATTGTGAAGAACGGTTTGTGAGGTGTGCGCTCGATTCCTCGTTACTTTTTTTTGATCACATTCCGTGTAAACATTAGTGGTGGGAGGAGCGAGGCTTTGTGAAACACTGAAACAGTTAAATGTGTCGAGGCTTCGTAACAGCTTCGACAAAGAAACATTTATAACTACAATAATGTGTTTTTCTATTTCTTATATTTTGCTTCTTTAGTTTGACCCAGAGTGACAGAGGAGAGATTAGAGCCCAGAGAAATGTAGCAGTTACATGTGCTAGCATAAGCTGCTAATTAATTCTTCTTTAGTTTTGGTTTCTCCGCATTGTGGCTGGGATTCTGTGGTGGTTTGATCATTTTTATCAGTCTAGTTTTTCCGTTTGTTTTTTCTTCCTGTAGGTTTTTAGTGTGTTTGCTTTGAGTTTGGCTGTTGCAAGAAAACTTTTGTGCCACTTCTGGTTGGTTAGTGTTGTTTTAGTAGCAATTACACTAAGGATGATGTGATGTTTTAATATTGTTTGACCTGTCTGAATAAAGTATCTTGATTAAAGCTACCTCATGGCCCCTTTGACCTGGTTATTGAGCTCTATGGTCAGTTTATTACAGCAGTATTTCAGGACAGAGATGTTCTGGGTCAAACACATGTCACATCTACGATGTACATTTTAGCATGGCCTTTGTCAATGGACCAAACGGCATCGTCACTTAGACTGAAAGGCTTCAGGTCTCTAAAAAAATGACGTCCGGTGTCAGGTCTCGTACAATCAGGCATCAGACAAAACGTCCTCAGGCGAAATGGACTTGAAGTGGAGTGTGACATGTTACGTTGCCCCGCCCCGTGTGACGTCACATTACCGTGTGACTATTACTATTACTAACTTTTTAAACATGCACAAAATACTTGTGAAATGCATGTTATCCTATGCATAAAATTTTATCAGTTTAGCATTTAATAAAACTGTTAAAATAAACAATATCAGAAGCAGCTTATCTCCATCTGTCATCCTTAACAGTTCCACATCACCACTTTGCTTGGGCTGCGTGCGTGTGACGTCACATGGGGCGGGGCAACACAACACATCACACTCCAACTGAGTCCGTTTCACCCGATGCCTGATTGTACGAGACCTGACACCGGACGTCGTTTTTTTCTGAGACCTTGAAGCCTTTCAGTCTAAGTCACGATGCCGTTTGGTCCATTGACAAAGGCCGTTTAGTCTGAGGCATGACGCATTTTCATTTTATGACTGAGGTCTGAGGATGTCCTAAAATGTACACCGTACTTTAGACATATGCATTAGTCTGACAATTTTCCTCTTCATATAAACTCATAACATTTTAGAGAGGGTTAGTTGTTTTGGTTCCAATACTGCTTAAGGGTCGAAAGCTTAATCAAAAACACCTTAATTTATATTCCAAAGACGAACAAAGGAAATGGATAGAAAACTGTTATTTTAAACTATAATATTCAACCAATATTACAAATAAATGCATTTAAAAACCTTACAGATCTCAAACCTTTTAACAGTAGTGAATAATGAGTTTAAATCCTGGTTTCACAGACAAGGCTTAGATTGAGCCAGGATTTGAGCTTACATCAATTAGGACATTTAAATAGCTTTTATTAACATGCCTTAGAAAAAAAAATTACTGGTTTGCATTTTGGGACAAAACAATAACATTATAGGTTAAGTCTTTGACACCAGCAGGGACATTCTGAAGTTGTTTTGAAAATGTCAAAAAGTCCCTTAACCGTCCTTAGAGCGTCCTGAATGTTGTGTGAATATCCTCTGAAAAACGTCCCCCAACCCTTTAAAGAACTCAACATCGTGACCATTACTAGGCAATGTCCATGACACCAGCAGGGGACGTTACGAGGACCACATGTTGCAAAGACATCTTCACTCTTCTCCATGTAACTCAATGTCCCATTGCTTGTAAAGACCCTTTTATCAGCCTGTATCCAGCATGAGGCATTCTTGTCTTTATAGATCTGACTTTCTGATCAAGCTCATGATCAGAAATATCAGAATAGCTGCTCCTGACAGACAAACTTTCCTCTTTCATTCGTCTATATAGGGTTGATCTTGATATGCCATGCACTTCAGCCAAAGGGGCCAGTGGTAAGTGCATGCTGAGCAAATCTTGGAGCGTCTCTTTTTGTATTTTTAATCTGGGACGCCCCACATTTCCACTCCATTCAGCCACATCTACATTGTCCTACAATGGAGGGACAATACTCTAAGAAAGGTAATTGGAGACAACTTCAGATAACTGTTCTAGAGCATCCACTACACACTGGGGAATGTCTATATATATGAAACTGTAACTCCTGACAGCAAACAAACTGGAGATAGTCAAAATAAATTGTCTAATAATAACAGAACAAAGTCTATCCATACACCTTTGCAAAATCTGCCAAAAGACAAAAAAAAAATTAAATACAAAAATAGTGAATGTAACAAATATATAACATTCAGGAGCATGTATATTTAACATTTGGCTAAATAAAAATTCTGTTCAAAAATAATCACTGTTATTTCTTAACTTAAAGGAACACTATGTAAATGTTGGTGCTCTAGAGACATGCAGTTTTGCTAATTACTTAAGATCAAATATGAATATGAAATGTTTTGCTACTTTAATTTTATCTATATATCATTAACAACAGAAAATGTGTGCTGTATTTTTTTAAACCTAATTTATATTATGTATTTTATGTATGTGCCTATAATAATTAAAACAAACACACGCACAAAAGACAAACAATACAGTTAGTTGGCAATATAATGTCTCTTCTGACTTGTTTTGATGGATTGCCGTGTCTACCTTTACAGTTTTGTGTGCATATATGACGCTAGTTTTACTTAAATGGAATGGTCAAATGCTCATGAAGTGTCTCTCACAGATGTCCCCATTTAGTGAAACAACAGACAGTAAAGACAGCTCTTTTAGAGAGCATTTGATTTCTTGTGTCAGGAAATTCATGCGCTCACACTCCTGGAATGCCACAACTATATATGGCGTCCTCTCCTCCACCTTCCCCATCATCTCAACTCCTCCGGAAGCTTCTCAAGGATCTCATCAAGAGCAGCTTTCGCCTGGACACACAAACAGTTCTCATCAATCAGTCAATCACTCACATTAATACACCATCCACTAATGAAACTATGATTTTACAGAAATATTACACAGGTTGGTAATTAGTCAACTTCAGTCAATTTTTGTTCATTAGCATAAATGTTTTTGTCTTTCTTGGCTGAAACACTGACTGAGGTACTGTAACATTATTGGTAAATCAGAACATCGCACACAGAGGAAATGATCGAATCAAAGATTCAGTTAGCCTGCAGGCAATGCAATCATCTAATATGTCCCATCATGTTTGTGATAAAAGTATTACTGCTTAGGGACAGATCTCTTCTCTGAGCACAGAAACATGAGAGGGATTCAACAGAATAAATACTAACAATAGCGAACAAATATATTAAACATGACAATCATGCTAACAAAGCAGCTGTCTGAATCAAATCAGAGTGACCAGGAGATTTCAGACTTCAGCACGTGAACGTAAAGCTGACAGCTCGGTCTGGGCTCTTTAATTGCGATCTTCTCAGTAGATCTATTTGTCTATGACAGAGACATGAGGAGTTCATGCAAAGTGCTCATTGCTTACAAACCCCAATCTCTCTTAACTAAAAAACGTCAGCTGTCATCAGCACTCTTCCACGACTCCCATATCTAATCTGTTATACGTCAGAGGCCTCCGAAAGCAGCCGCAGCTGGGAAATGAGCATGTGTCTCAACTGACCAATCAGAATCAAGCGTCAAAGTGACCGGAAGTCATTAATTTTCAATGTGAGCCAGCAGCGGTGTGAACGCACAGTAATAATAAAGGAGATTCTTTTGGTCCAATTGTTTGTGGTGCATCAACATGTTGGGAATGATTTTGTGTAAAATGTACCTTCAATGCGTTAAAAGACTTGAATGAACACAGTCTGTGTGAAGGCATGGAATTGGACAAGTTCGAGAGTAGCTTCCATGATTTATGCAATAATGGATAACAAACATTCACAAAAACGCTCGTCTGGATTTATACCCACAGATTTGACCATTACTAAATCACAATCGTTAAGTAGCATATGTGTGTCATTCACTCAGCATTATCTTCCTTTCAATAAAGTGTCTATAGAACAGCACTTTAGCCTGTCACTGCACTTAATAATAATCAATCTGCTTCCACAAATTCGCTCCGGCTATCATTTTGTGCACACCGATCGTACCCTCGACGCTGCTTATTTTAGCGTCCTTCGGCCTTCTTAGTTGTTCAGAATTTACAGTCCATTCTAATTTCGATCCAAAAAAACACATCCAACGGTGTCTGATTTCTAAGATTCTATTTCCTTTTCATCAAACAAGTAAAACTGACCAGGTTTAAAATAAAAAAACATCTTAAAGCTTTCCTCGCTCAATCCGGCTCCATTCCTTCAGAATAGGTGCAGCAACTACAGCAGCAGGAAAGGCCTCTCGCATTAGAGCTCTCGCAATCATGCATCCAAAAAGCCCTGCACATCGGTCATACATAACGTCCAAACCACTCTACAGATGATGCCATTTCTCATCTCCTCCACACATCACTTACTCACCTGGACACTAGAGGGGGGAATTATGTTAAAATGCTCTTCATTGACTACAGCTCAGAATTTAACACCATTATTTCCTCCACACTCACCACCAAGATAGAGCACCTGGGACTCAATTCATCTCTGTGTCAGTGGATCTGTAATTTCCTAACTGACAGACCACAGGCAGTAAAGATGGGCGGACACCTCTCAGCCTCACTCACTCTCAGCACTGGAGCCCCCCAGGGATGTGTTCTGAGCCCCCTGCTGTACTCTTTGTACACGTATGACTGTGTGGCCACTACCAGCTCCAGCACCATCATTAAGTTTGCTGATGACACCATCGTGGAGGCCCTGATCTCTGATAACAACGAGATGGCATACCTGAAGGAGATTAGGAATCTGGAGAACTGGTGCCAGAGTACATCAAGTCTCATCAGAGTCTCAATCAGTACATCACACAGTACTGATCCATTTTGCACATCCACACACATATGGTTTTTACACTCACTCTGGACACTGAACTCTCTACTCTCTACTACACTTTTAATTCATGGGGCCTTTGGCGAAAATGAGTTGTAAAATTTGTGAATAAAGACACATTTTTGTACACAAGGCATATGCTAAAAATCTTAATTTGTGTTCTGGACAAAAGGGTTTGAGGTGACAAAAGGGAAATTATTTTTTGGGTGAAATATGTGTTCCAATGTGGTTATAATGGTCATTGTTCTGATACTCTGTTTCAGTATTTAAAAAAAAAAATTATATAGATGTTACAGTAAAGAATATTATGGTTTCCACAAAAATTTTACTATTTTCCACGTTTGATAACAATCGAGTGATTGTTAAGCAGTAAATCAGCATATTAAAATGATTTCAAGATGCTAAATATATAGTTTGCCAAAAAAAAAAAAAACATTTTACAATGTATTCATATAGAAAACTATTGTTGTAGTTGCATTTAAAACATTTTTTTTATGGTATATATGATCAAATGCAGGCTTAAAATGTGATCAGAAAAGTTTCTTTTATGTGAACGATGTAATTACGCGCCAATAAATGTTTTGGTAAGCTTTTGTGATTTGTCTTACTGTTATATTTATGAATATGAAATATAAATAATCATGAACTCATGTTTCGATCTGGGCCAAAAAAGACGTCTTTTTAACTTTAATTTTACGACCACATTTAGACGTCTTTTTAAATTTCGATTTTGCTTAGACGTCATGCATTGATGTCTTTCCGACCAGTTTTTGCACGGTGGGAAATCCCTTGATTGTTTTTAGACAACACACACACACAGCTGTTATCTCTCTCTCTCTTTCTCCTACAATCCATCTAGAATGAATTCAAATCTGTTTTGTGACTTGACTTTCCTAGATAAGATCTTTAAAGTCGCAAAGATTCAGATAGCACAAGCAAAGAGATATTCTTTATATGTTTCAGACAACCCTTAATCTTATTTGAAAGAACTTTGTTTCGTTGTGAAAGTGAAACTATTTTATTTGCACTTACAAAAGCTGACAAAGTGCGTCTGCATTTTTTTGTTTATATGATTTCATTCGTTGGTTATTATTATCATTTGTTCATTAGTTATTATTATTAACTCCCTGCTCCTGTTTTTCTTTCATCAGCTGTCTTGCTTAAAGTCTACTTTCAGTTCAGCTACCTGTCAGTTATTGTTTGGTGTTACGTTTTACTGCTACCCTATGTTATTTCCTTTCTGGTATTCATACATATTTAGGTTTCATCTTCCTTGTTGTTCCGTATTGCTCAGCTACATTTCTAAAGAATTGCAGTGTCACACTCAGAACAGGGAGACAAACTCAGTTTCAATCTCTAAACAAAGGGTTTATTCCAACATAAAGAGTTGTCCTCAAATTAGGAAGCTTGGCGGACAGAGAACCAGAGAACCAGCCGCTGAGTGAACGAATTAGAGTCCTTGTATGTGTGCATGGTAAGTGGGCGCAGGTGCTGGCAATCAGTAATCAGGTAACCGTGAATGTGTGTACGTGACTGAATCCTCGGTAGGCGTGAGTGACGGTGTGACATTCAGTGAAGTTTCCTGGAACACTGCTTTATGTACAGTAGACATGAAGAATGACGGGTGTGGATGATAACCTGCTGATTCATCAGTGTCAATGGTTTTATTGTTTTTACTCATTGGTGACTCAAGGTGACTGCCTGATTGTTTTGTTTGTCCTATTAGGTTTGTTTTTAAAAGAAAAGAAAAAAAGTACTTTAGTGCATCCAAAATGATTCTGATTCTCCAACTTTATAACCCCCCATTCACCACAATGTAAATAAAAAAACCTTTGGATTAATTAGAATAAAGCCTTCACGCAGCACCTGAAATACACCAGCCACAAACTTTTAAAGAGCCATTCTGAATAAATAAAGAATTCTCTTTTGATAAGAAAAAACACACAAAAACCAGTGGAAACTAGGCTTTGAATAATAGGTAATGGCCCAGGTTTCCAGAAAGGGAATCCAGCCAAAGCTAGGATTTAGCCACAGTTCAATTAGGACATTTAAGTCATTTTTAAAAACATACCTTCGGAAAAAACATTGCTTGTGTAAATCTTAAGGCTAAACAAAGGCACCTATACATTTTAAGATCAGCCAGTGCAAGTTTTGTTCAGTTAAAACAATTTAGACTTACAGTCAAGTCTATAGGAGTAGGCTTAAGCCTTGTCCGTGAAACTGGAGATCAGTGTTGTGTCTGTAGCATGAATTACTTTTTCTTTATGATTTTTTTTGTATCTTTGCACTCAGTAGCTCAGCCCCCAGTGGAATCTCATTGGTCCAATATCCTATGCCAAAAAGCTGGATATTTAACCATTTAAAATCTGACATATAAAATATATATCAACAAAATCTATTTACTTTTAATACTGTGCCTTTAAACATTTTGAATAGCATCATATTTGCTACGTTAAGCTTATGGCATGTTTTTACTCAACTTGAGGAGAAAAAAAAATTACTATATGGTTTTCTCAGGAAAAAATTCTTAAACCATTGGCAGATTGGATAAGACAATAATTTTTACATGTCTAGAAAGTCCTTCTTGATTCAATAATTCTTAAATGTTTGGCATTTTATTGCATTGTTATTTTGCTCGTAATGTAGTTAAACACCAATTTCCTGAGAACGCACGTACGAATCTCAAATCAGCTGTTACCAATCTTTCCATCAGCACCACCCCTATTTCACCATTTTAAATAGGCCAGTTTCCTTTCCTTCCGCATCTCGTTTTGCATTTCCCTCCACCTCCCCTTCTCCGCTCCTTCAATGGGGGCAAGCAGGATTCAAGCCAGACTCCGAGCCTCGCCCTCGTTTAGGGCTCTCATTACTAGGGCCCCAGTAGAAAATAGAACAGTTATTTTCTATTGACTTGAACCTGTTTTTATATATATAAATAGAGCTTGTTTCCGGTGATGGACATGTCTCATGATCATTATCTTAAAGAAGGAGAAATAGAATCTCATGAACAACATGGACGCAGAGAGGAGAGAATGGCATGTGTCACAGAGGCGTTGTCCGTGTGGTGAGATATGAGCTACATCTGTTTTTATCATCGTTTCTAAAAACAAACATATGGTTGTGAAATCTTATCCATATGCTGCAGGTTTGCTTTTCTTGCCAACACCAATTAAAGCGCTCTTTTTCCCTTCTCAATGCTTTTCTCTGCAAACATCGCGCAGGTGTTACATGCCCTGGAAGGTTTTGCTTGGGTCCTCTTCCCCCTCCTGCTCTCTAGAAATCCTGGAGGGCATGAAGTGTGTGAGTGTTTCTGCACCCGGCCGTGGTCTAATGCATTGATTTTATCAGGTGTGTATCAGTTGGCTGCATCTGAATTATACTGACACGGTTCACCTGAGTGATCTTCATTCCTGCTGTCATCTGAACATCCGTGTACTGTGTGACACTGAAGAATATCCTAGAATGCAGGCCAGTGTGTTACTGGGTTGTGTGCCTTAGAACCGAACAGAAAATGCATATATAACAATAAAATAGTAGTAAACTACGGTGCTAAAGTTATAATCAAACCTTAAGCACCTTTATGATGCATTTCTGCAGTGGCAATTTCATATATAACAGAAATAATGTTAATAATGTGGTTTTCTTTAAATTATAAGAAAAAATCTACATTTCTACAATATTTTACTGTAAAACTACTCAAATATGTAATTTTAGGTAAAAACTAATTTCATTTTGACTTTTTTTCTAAAAAGACAAAAAGTCCTTCTTGATTTAAAAATTATTGGATATTAGATTGTATTTTTTTCCAAGTGTATCTTGTAATGTAAATCTATGAATAACAGTAAATGTAATGTTAATCTTTATAACAGACGACTTCCATAAAGTGCATAAAAATATGTGATACTTGTAATGAGTGCGCTATAGCTCCACTAGAGTACCCGCATTCACCACACCTCCATTGGACTCTTTCTCTCACAGACTCAATTTCCCATCAGCCACTGCACCTCTACAACTGCTAGCACTCAGTATCATCACCAGCTGCTGCCTATTATCTCACCCACTCAGTCATTAGCACACTGCTTAAATATCACAGTCTCACAACAGTTTCAGTATTGACCTGCATAGGCAATTTCTAAGCTTTCTAGTTTCATGTTTGTGTCTGTTTTTTTGACCTTGCTCTGACGACTCTTTGACGACTCTCTGATTGTTCGCCGCCTGCCTTGACCCTTTGCTTTGTATTTTTGACCACGATTTTGGCCTGCCTCCGTTGTACCTCTCTGCCTGTGATTTTGACCCTGTCTGTTGACTTGCAAATGGATCAGAACGCTCATGCCGTATTCATCACAATACTACTCTATATTTTCCAATAATATGCCTTTTTGCTTTGGATTTCTCTAAATTATAAGATGTCTCTTTTCGCTTTCAAAAATTTAACAGTGGAATTACACACACAAAAAAAATAAATAAATTAAGATTTATTTTTTCCCCCACTGTTCCAGTTTGCCTAATAACTAATATTAGCTATTTACAACAAACTTTTTAGTGTTTTAGCAGGTTAAAATTTATTTATATTTTTTAAATGCTTACATGCTATACAATATGTATTTTTTTCTCCAATACATGTTGCCAACAATTATTGGCACCCGATTATTGCTACGTCCTTATCCCAAGATAACAGCTCTGAGTTTTCTCCTGTAATGCCTGAAGAGTTTGGAGAACACCAGATAAGAGAAAAGGTCATTCCTTCATCCAGAATCACTCCAGACCCTTTAGATTACAAGCTCCATGTTAGTTCTCCTCTTTAGTTCAGCTCACTCAGGGTTCAGGTCAGGGGACAGACATGGTATTGTGCTCAGTGACTAATTCTTGTGTTTATTTTGATGTTTGTTTTGGATTATTGTCCCAATGGAAGACCCAACCATG
>JAUCNO010002024.1:0-15060 GCA_032353835.1 Enteromius viviparus
AGTACTTAGGTTATTTGAGAATGTATTTCACATACACAAAAAAACTTGATTCACTTGCAAGTTCAGTTAAACAGTTTTTTAGGAACAATCAAAGTTACTGAGTTACAAAACATTACTTCAGTCACTATAAAAGAAAATATAGCAGTTATCACAAATTACACATAAATTACATGTTAAAATATAAATGTCTAAGAATAGAGTCAAAAAGGTACAAACACAATAAATGTACAATAAATGTAATTTTGTACTTCATACCATATCTTTACCATCTGTCTAACAATTGGTTTTTAGTCTGTTTACGTAACTGCTGTTTCTGAATACATGTATGAAGGTAGAGGCAAGTTTAACTCATAAGATTCCATTTCTATCCAATGCAGAGACTCATCCAGTCAGAAAATAAAACATAATAGACCTCAGCTGCGCAGCCCAGTAATACCACTCTATGTTTGGACATTTCAAACCTCCTCTATCATATGGAAGATACAACAAAGTCAAACGAATCCTTTCCCTCCTATTATTCCATATGAATCCGACAAACATTGTTTTCATTTTTGAAAACATGTCTGAAGGTGGCAGTAATGGAATATTTTGAAATAGATTTAGTAATTTAGGGAGTACATTCATTTTTAAAATATTAAATCTCCCTATTGTAGATTCTGGTAATAACATCCATCTGTCAATTGACTCATTTATTTCTTTAATTAAAGGTTCATAGTTAGCCTCAGGGATATTTTCCAGTTTTGGCAAAATCTGTATTCCTAAATACTTGAACTGATCTACAACATTAAATTGAATTACCTCTGAAGTTGGGTTCCATCTTTCACTTGAATTTAGCAGTAATATAGAACATTTTGTTTTATTTACCTTATATCCTGAAATATCACCAAATGTATTAATTAGCTGTAAAACTGCCGAAATAGATTCACTCAAATTTGACAAAAATAGAATGACATCATCAGCATATAAAGATATTCTGTGTTCTGTCGGTCCTATTATTATTCCACTAATTTACTGATGTGAACTTAGTCCAATTGCTAATAGTTCAATTGCTAGTGTGAACAACAAAGGAGAAAGCGGATATCCTTGTCAACATCCTTTGCTAATTTGAGTTGGTTTGGAGATAATTCTATTAGTCAAAATATCTACCATTGAGTTGTTATAAATTACTTTAACCCATTTTATGAAATTCTCTCCAACTCCAAATTTTCCTAAAACTGTAAAAAAGATAGGCCCATTCGACCCTCACAAAGGCCTTTTCGGCATCCAGTGATAACAGTGCTGTGTCCGCCTTTTCTTTGTTAGCATGAATTATATTCAATACCCTTCTTACATTATGAAAACCCTGCCTTCCCATTATAAACCCAATTTGATCTTTATTTATAATAGTTGGCAATAAGCTTTGCAACCTTTTTGCTAAAAGTTTGAATATTATCTTAAGATCAGAATTTAATAAACTTATAGGTCTTATTAAGCAGTTTGCCAGGTTTTGTGAAAAGCTACCTATTTGAAATGCCTCCATAAACATTTCCAGTAGTGGGATTAGTAATTTATTTTTTAATTTTTCATACAGATCTATCGGGAGACCGTCTGGTCCAGCCCTTTTTCCTGATTTCATGCTATCAATAGAATTCTCTATTTCTTCTTTGGTAATTTCCATTTCCAAATTGTCCTTTTGTTCATCTGGAAGACAAGGTATAGGCAATTCCTCTAAAAACATGTTTAACCTTTCTAAATTAGTCTTATGTATATATCAAGGCCTTATTGATTTCTATATGGTCCACTACATCTTTTCAATTAACTATAACTGTTGTAATTAGTGTTTTGACCTCTAATTGTTTGATCTTCCATCATTCAAAGAATGATTGCTTTAGTCTCATAAGACTAGCCCTCAAATTCATTAACTCACTTTGCTTTTGCGAATCATTTTTATCATGTAGAAATTTAATTTTTTGTTCCAATTGTATCCTCTCACATTTTCTATTAATATCTAATAATATGTCCTCTAAGAAAGGCTTTAAATGCCTTCAATCTTATTATTGACGAAGTTTAAGTAGTATTAATTTTAAAAAATGTATCTATTTGTGTTTCTATATATTTTACAAATTCCTCATCTTGTAACCATTTATACTGAAATTGCCATCTGGTTGGATCCTTTGTTAAATTCCTATCCACATCTTCTATACAACATGGGGCATGATTTGGGATCCCTATATTATCATATAAACTATTATGAAATTTGGATCGTAATACTGAAGAAATTAAAAAATAATCAATTCGAGAATATGTCTTAAATGTACTTGAATAGCAAGAAAACGCTTTAGTATGTGAGTTCAATTCTCTTCAAATGTCTAGTAATTTAAATTCATTCATTAACTGGAGGATAACTTCTCTACTCTTATTATGTGGTTGATCCACTCCTGTGGATCTATCCATTTTGGGATTCAGCGTGCAATTGAAATCCCCCGCTATAACAAATTCTCCTGCTGACGATGAAAGTATAAGGAATAAATTTCCAAAATACTTTGGGTCATCTATACTAGGACCATACAAATTTAACAAATTTAAAATTTCTGTTATTAAAGAACCTTGAATTATTGAATATCTCCCAAACTTATCTTTAATTACTTGTCTCATTTGAAATGGAACAGTAGCATGTATGAGGATCATGACTCCTCTGGCCTGGGATGAAAACGATGCTGTGAATACACTACCCTGCCATCTCCTCCTTATCTTTAACACCTCCTTTTCCTTTGTGTTTCTAGTATAAATACTATTTTGGAATCCATATTCTTTAATTTATTCATAACTTGTTTTACTTTTTTAAGTTGTTGTAGACCTCTGCAGTTCCAAGATACAAATTTAAGAGATACTTCTCTAACTAATTATTATAAAATGAAGAAGTAATAACCATAATAATAAAAAAGCAGATTACCTTGCCTTACCACAAATGCTACTATGGGAGGAACTGGATCATGATGTCCGTAAGAAGTGTCCAACCAGTGTGATTCATAATTGGGCAATCCTTCAAGAGGCTTGGTGTAATATAACAAGTAAATGTTTGAATAAATTGACAGCTCAGATGCAGTTAATGCAGAGCTGTAATAGCTGCTAATGGTGGATATTTTGATGAATTGAAAATTGAAGTGTTTTTTCTTATGTATAAACTGTTTATGTAATAAAATATGTTTTCATAGTACGGTTGTCCCGTATCGGTGCAAAATTATGACAAATTAAAAATTAATTTGTACTGTCCAAAAACCCAGTACTGTCCAAAAACCCACTTTTCTAGATTGTTTCCAAACTTTTGAAGTGCAGTGTATGTATCATTTTTGTAATTTTGTTACGTTGCAGCCTTATGTTAAACTGATTTACATAAATTCTTACACGTTGATCTATACTCCATTCACCATAATGACAATACAGATAACAGGTTTGTAATATTTATTAGAAATAAAAAAAAAAACTGTTATGATTGTATTACATAGATATTCATACCCTTTTCTGGGACAGTTGAAATTTGATAATTGGATCAAGGTAGAAATGGGGAAGAGTTCACAAAAATAATTTTCCTGCATTAAAGGTTCCCTAAGTGTTAAAAACACACTTAAAATTTGCAACAAAGCACCCAACGAACTCTTAGATTGTGTGTGGTACCCCTTGAGGACCCCGTGTAGGTATTCCATGGTTAAGAGAAAAAAAATTACTGAAAGGGAACTTGTAACCCTCGTTCCCAGAAGAAGGGAATGGAGATGTCACGTAGGTGATGACGAATAGGAATCTCGCTTCGAGATGACCAATCTACTCTGCGTGTATGAAAACACGCCAATGAAATTGGCATGCGCTGATTAACATCCAGCTGCACCTGATCGCAGCGTGAGTATAAATAAGCAGCGAATGAAGCGCTCATAAGTTCTTCGCTGGGGGGCCGAGCCAGTGAAACGGCACCCCTAGCGGTGGTACATGTCCATGGCAACGGGACGAGATACTACGAGTCACGTCGGTGACCGATGAATAGGGATCCCTACCAAAGCGCAATGGAAGCTGCCCCTTCCAGTGTCGTGTGGGAGTCTCCCAAGTTTGGCCTCTAGGCTGGGACTCTAACCACAAGATACCAGCTGCACTACCATCAGTAACTGGAGCACTGGGACGTCTGAGAAGACGTGCGTAAGTCCAGCCTTCCCGTAGCAGGTAGAGACAAATACGCATATAAGATCAACTTTAATGAATATAGGTCATACCGTGGAATGCCTACATGGTATTCTCAATGTACTCAAGGTACTCAAATGGTACCGCACATGGGGCCCCAGCCCTCTAGCGTCTCTCACAGGATTCATCAAATCAAGGGCCTTGCACCAGATGCTCTGCTTCATCCAGCTGCCGAAGGGGGACGGAGAAGCTTGACAGGGTCTGCTTACTGGACACTCTGGAGAAGTTGTTACCAAGCCAACTGAAACTGGGTTACTCCGTGCCTCTACCTGTTCGAGATGAGAACACGGGAGGATACCGGTTCCACACAAAGGCTATAAAATTTAGCAAACATGTTAGGGGTCACCCAACCTACTAGCTCTACTAATATCTGCAAGCGAGGTGCCGCCTGCAAATGCCCTGGACAAATTAAGCTACAATTCTTGTTAAATGAGCTCGTACACTGAGGAGGCAGGGCACACCATGTGCTTGGTAAGCCAGGAAGCTTCATGTCCAGTCAATGTAAGATCTACGTGCTCGGACCCAACATAGCAACAGCAGAGCTGGGTCTGCCTCCTCCAAGGGCAGCACTTGGAAGTTCACCCCTTGGTCTCTAAATGGAGTCGTGGGAACCTTGGGCCTGTAGCCGGGCCATGACATCAGAGTTACCTGGGAATCCTCAGGCCTGAACTCTAGGCATGATTCATCGACTGCAAATGCCTGCAGGTCCCCTACCCTCTTGATGGAGGCCAATGGGAGCAGGAGCACGGTTTTCATTGAAAGAAACTTCAGCTCTACAGCTGACAAAGGCTCAAATGGGACCTGTTGCAGTGCTCTTAGCATGAGAGACAGGTCCCAAGAGGGTACTATAGGGGGCCGTGGAGGATTTAACCTTCTGGCCCCCCTAAGTAACCTGATGACCAGGTTGTGCTTACAAACAGACCTGCCAACCATGGGCTCGTGGTAATGACAGCCTCGTAGACTTTGAGGGTGGAGGGAGACAGGTTTCGCTCCAAACCTTGCTGCAAGAACAAAAGCAAACCTATGATCAGGCATCTCCAGGGGTCTTTTCATTGAGAAGAACACCACTCAACGAACAGGTTCCATTTCAACACGTAGGCAGCTCTTGTAGAATGTGCTCTCGCAGAAGAAATAGTATCAACTACCACTTGGGGCAGGTCACCTAGAACCTCTCACATCTTGGCTGAAGGGACTGGCTCTATTGCTCCCTTCACTAGGAGTGTAGCAATCTCTGCACACAAGACAGGGGCCTCTGCAGTGTTCTCTGATGTAAAACGGACACCGCTGAACTTGGAAGGCTGCCGGGTGAACTGAATTGCATAGATGAGTCGAATGGTCCAAAGGAGCCAAGAGACAGCCTGAGCCTGATCCAGGCCTCGAAGAAGCGAACTATTGGCATTATCGGGACCACTGGAGTGCCGGCAGTAGGGCAGCAAGGGGGAACGCACAGACCCGGCTCTGGCGTCTCGAAGCCGGTTCGCAGCGTTCCGGCAGAAGCGAGGTGGGTAGTCCGTTGGTTTGTCCACCCGGTCCTCAAAGTGCTGCCTGCAATGAGAGGAGAGTGAGTGTGATATGAAACCTTTATTTTTGGTTTGTCCACAATGCCTTGTTTCTTTGTGGGATCCAGAAATGGAAGAACCGCTCTTTGTAGAGATTTTTGGACTCTGACTTAAAGTTTAGTGACATGATTCTCCGCCCGTCCCTCCTCCCGGGAAGGAGAGCCCATGCCCTGAAGAGCAGTTCGCTTCATCCCTGGGTTGCCGGTCCCCAGGCCGCTTGCACTTTTTGCTTGCCGCCAGCTTGGCGGGGACCTGGACGGGCTGGGTTGCTGCCCGGCGGCAGAATAGCCCCAGTCTGCTACTGAGCAGCAGGGAACTCCTGGCCGAAGTTCCTCACTGCATCACCGATGATGCTGGTCAGGGATGCAGGAGCTTCAAGGTGCTTGTCTTGTCTCACTCACATCACCAACACAACCTCGGATGGTGCTCCTGGACCACCACAGTGGACATTGCATGACCAAGAGGCTGGAGTTCACTGAGAACTTCTGGGACATGACCATCCTTGTGCAAGTGCTCAGTGCCTTGGCCTGATGGACTCACAACAACGCCGTAGCGTGTACTGCAGATGGAACTTCTTCACAGACCATAAATAAAAAAAAAGTTTATTGCGACTTTTAATCTCAATCACAATTGCGTGATACAAACTCATAATTCTGACTCTTTTAATTACAAAATATAAACTTGCAATTGCAAGTTATGAAGTCAAAATTGCGAATTATAAATTCAGTGGCAGAAATGGGCTTTCATATGTTGTGAACTGCAAGGCAAGCAAAAAAGGCCTAAATGCATCTCTTTAAATTAAAGCTGTCTCTTGCATCACATCAATAGTTAAGTATGTGGTCTTGAAGAGGATCCTTTTTTTTCTTTTATTTGGACTTTTTATTTGGTCTTGACATGGTCTCGAAACTTTTGGACTTGGACTTTACTTGGACTCGAACCTCTTTGGACTCGGTCTTGACTCAGACTTGACTAGTCTGGTTTTGGACTTGTCTTGGACTCAACAAAAATGGACTTGCTCTGCTTAAACATACACAAACATACAGACCACAAACATCTGTTTCAAAACACTAGGTTATGGTGACAGAACTAAAATAAAATGATATACAGTATACATACAAGATTATCATGATCTTTATCTTCTCCAGATGTGTACTAACAGTGCTGAAAATATGTTTATTTTCCACTGGAGCTCAGTGAAGCTATAATTCCTTGTATTTGCCTACATGGATGACTGCAAAGAGAACTTTAACAGATCCCAAAGTCAACACAGGCCCAAATACCACAGAAGAAAACATTTCATTTTCTCTTTGACCACCGCTGGCTTCTTAACAAATGTTTTTATGAGCTGCATTATGCGTGTGTAGTAGCCAATCTCTATATTATACATATCACCTTATTTATTAATTTGCTCAGAAATGTGTTTGCAAATTTGCCTCAAATATATAATGTAAGAAGTGTTTATAATAATAATTAAATAATTAAGAAATATACAGCATTTCACAATGGGTTTCTTTGGGTTGTTTTTACTTACTCACAAACATCTTAAAAAATTTTGACTCAATTTTTTTTTAATTTTTGAGTAATGTCGCAAACAAATTGCTGTATAAGAAGAATAAAAACGAAATAATAATAATAATTCTGGTTTAAAATTCACTTTGCAGTGTTGTTGTTGTTAAAATTACGACCTTTGTATGTAGAATTATGACTTGACAACTTGCAATTTAGACTTTTTAAACATTTAATTATGAATTTCTCCAAAGGCTTATGTAGTTGCAAACTTTTATTCTTACAATTTATCAATTCTTTTTTTTTTTTTTTTTTTTTTTTGCACAATTACAAAATTACAACTTTTCTCCTTATAATTCAAAGTTTACATTCACCTCATTTTATTTTTTTTTATTAAAATTGCTTCGTAATATATGGGTTGACAGTTTAAACCCTAACAACATTTGTGCTGCTGAAGTTTAATATAATGGTTGCTACACTCACAAGACAATCCTCTAGCAAGAGCAGAGTACAAAAACAAGTGTTAAAGTCATAACAAATATACTGTGAATGTTCAGTATAGCTTTTGTTGTGCGTGTGTGTCTGTCTATGAGAGTTGTAGAGCATCAGACACTCCACTAATCCTGTATAAATTCCCACAATCCCTTTCAGCTGTGTCCTGCCAAGAGCCTCTTCTTCCAGCAGAGCTCTGACCCCGCATTCCCACACCCAACTACACAACTAAATCTCCCTCTTTCCTCTCATTCCCCCTATTTTCTTGCCCTCTTTCATTCCCACACCCCCTTTTTAAAGGGCTCTTTCTCTCTCTGAACCTCCTACTGCACTGCACTTTCTCTTTTGCTTACTTTCTTCTTACTTTCCCACCATTCACTCATTTCCAACCTCTGCTCTCTCCATACCTCTCTTGTATTGTTCATATTGCTCTTTCACCCTGCTGAAAAGACCGGCTTAGACCAGAATGAATTCCCATGCTAGTTTAGACCGGCTAGTCTGACTGCTCGTATTAACGCTGGTCCACTTTGCAGTTTTGTCTACCCGTGAACCACCTATTTAGACAGGAAGAGTTTGACTTAATGACATATAAAGTGGCAAACCACAATTACCTTTGTGCTTTGCTTCCTTCACTCAAAAATAATATTTAGGCCTACACTTAGTATTGACTGTATGTAGATGAATTGCATATAGAATTGTCATACTTTTGGATTACATTTTAACATGTACTTAATACATACATAAATTAACAATAAAAAAATAAATAAATCAGCACTCAAAAAAACAAAGTAATGGCATTTAAAATTTTTAAAATGCACTTACAGTTGCATTGTTTAAAATCATTGTGAAAACAGTTCCATTTATTCAATTATATATATATATATATATATATAATTGATTAATTTATTAGTTAAATAATATAACTATTAGTTAAATCTAGATATGTATTATTATTAGCACTGTATATTTGTATTTGTATTATTTATTATTTATTTTGCTATTTAATCCATCAATTATACATTTAGTCATATACACACCTGTATGTATTTATATAGATACTTTTCAATAAAATTAATGAAAAGCTACAAAAATCTCATTATACAAGTTCTCCCCACATTATAAATATTATTTTTATCCATCCACCGATACTATTCCCCTAAGATACATTGAATACCTTTATTGTCACTGTATTACTCTAAATACAATGAGCTCTCGATTTCATCAAAACGAGGAAGTCAGAAGCTCTCAAATCTCATTCACAATCACACTTTGATAATAATAAAGCACATTAGTGCATTCACTTCTCAAAACTAGGTGTAAATGATGCAATATATCATCATCATTTCAGTGGAAAAGGGCTTTCTCCAGTCCAAAACAAGAACAGACTCAAGGAAATATCTGTATGATTATGCATTAGTACAGAAGCATTCAGTTGCTGTAGTGGAAGTAATGGTGTGGTATCGAGTCACTCTCTTTAGATATTTGAGATCACACATTTAGAGCTGTCGAAACATGCATGACTCTTGTATTTTCCTGCATGGCGTTTGTTTTTGTGAGAGTGTGTTTTGTTTGACTGGGTGTGAAAGCAGCAACACTCTGGCCTTTAACAGCTTCACTTCTTTAAATACAACCCTCACACACACACACACACAGTTGCTTTTCTGTCATGGTGGGGAATTTCCTTCAGCTACTGTTGTAGCTAATAGCATTTTCTATCACCTAAACATACGTAACCCTGCACCTAAACGTAATACTCACGCATGTTGTTAAATACATTAAACAATAAAAATCTAGCTCCAATAATGTTTGCACAAAATGATTATGCAGCACAGTAATGCATAAATGTTTCTTATGCAGCAGAATGCAATCTGAAGGATCACGTGGCATTGAAGACTGGAGTAATGATGCTGATTCATCTTTGCATCACAGGAATAAATTACATTTTATAATATATTTATATAGTAAACAGTTATTTCAAAACATTATTGTTTTTATTCTATTTTACATCTCCTTTTGGGGACAAATTAAATAATGCAATAAAACAGAATTGGAGCCATATCTCATTAAATTATGATTTAACCATTTTTTGACAGCAATAAAGTAGCCATCAACAAAGTAGCATAAATACATGAAGTATACCACAAGAGGAAGTTTTATTTCACATCACAAGGTCTAGTGGAAGTCTAAGCACTATTTAAAGGTCAAAACTAAGGTCTTCAGGAAGTTCACAAAAAAAGTATCTCATTTCCTCTTGGCTCTGTTTCATCAGCTGGAAGATGAAAGCGCAAGTGCTGATGGTTGCGTTGTGGTTCAGGGTTTGGACTGGTATGTTTTATTTATTTATTTATTTTTCAATTTTTAAGTAGGACTGATTATGAAGAAATAGTTCACACATAAAAGAAAACTTGTTTACCAGCCCTCATGTTGTTTCAAACATGGATGGCTTTCTTCCATTAAACTCAGAAGAAGCAACTGCATTTTATGCAGAACATATTTACAATTGCATGCAACAGAAAAAGTGCAGTTTTGCATTGCACAAGATTTGTTGTCATTGGATTTAATGTGCATTGCAATATACATATATTAGCTAGTAATTACCATTTTTCAATACTGACTATAATAAATGTTTCTTGAGGAGCAGATCAGTATATTAGCGGAATGCGAAGAATCATGTGACAGGCAGTAATGATGCTGAAAATTCAGCTTTGTATCATATTTTAGATATATAAAAATAGAAATAAGTTTATAAAAATAATGTCACTGAGCTCAACGTGTGAGTTTGTATTTGTATTTTATACTTTTAATCAATATTGGTATAGTTGCCTCATAAGACCATAGTAAGGTATCTGAGGGGGGGCATCTCAAAATGTCATATTCTTAGATCTAGGGGGAACGTAAGCCACCGCCACAAAAACCCCTTGAGAACTCGATTCATTCCTCTTCAAATGATTCATTTCAAAATATTCAAACCACGTTTCCCCTACACATGCAGAATGTTCCGCGCATGAATCACCCAGAGAAAATATGCCAGCACTTCACCCGTGACCCCATTTGGCAGACTTTAAAATGCAAACAACACCACAAACATATTTACAGGACACTTTAAATCTGACTGCAGCACATTCTCTGCAATCCTTCTGTCTGAGTGTATGATTCACACGGATAACAAAACACAGATTATTCACAGCTAAACAAGAAATTGACATGTGTTTTCCTGACGGTGAGATGACTCTAGGGGAAGTGAATCACACTGCATGTTCTGTTAATCTGACACCAAACATGTCATTTTATCTGTCCCTGTAGGAAAGAATTTCACAAATTAAATCAGACTTTCAGAAGCGTACTCAGTAAAAAACGATTTTGACTTTAACAGTATATGCTACAGTACAATCCATGGCTGATTACTAAATTCAGTATAAATTGTAGATCTAATGGGACTTTTCCCAATGTTTGGGTGTTGGGGGTGGGGGGGATAGACCCGCATCTATTTAAGCGAAGGCACGCCAGCCATCTTCAGATTGATTCTCCTTCAGCGACCCTATCTTTGCTGACCTGACTGGAAGCCTGCTCCTCTGAACGCAGCTGGATATTCGCCGTGGAAGATGCTGTGAGGGAGCTCCGGAGCGCGACTGACCTAGTGCTGAGGGCTACGAAGGTCACAGCGCAAGCCATCGCCCGCGCCATGGCCAGCCTGGTGGTCCTGGAGCGTCATCTGTGGCTAAACCTCACCCAGATCAAAGAAGGGGACAAAGTTCCTCTCCTCGATGCTCCCCTCTCTCCAAACGGGCTGTTTGGACCCTCCGTTGAGGGATTCACTGAGCGGTACACCAAGGCACAGAAGGCGTCCCAGGCTATGCGACACTTCATGCCGAAATGATCTGCTTCCAGCACAGCCGCCAGCACAGGAGCCTCAGCCGCAGCAGAGATCGGAGCTGCGCAGAGACCGCTCGAGATCGGCTTCACGACGCCACCCTTTTCCTAGGAGACAGGGTCCCCGGCCCAAGTTGCTGCTGGAGTCCACTGCAAAAAAATTCCTTCCTAACGAAAAAACGGCCAGCAAACGGCAAACGAATGATCCAAACCCATGACTTTCTCCCCTGTAAACTCATACTAGATTGATGTTTTCTCAGTTCTGAGCTCAATGAGAACAACAATGGCAGCCCCTACGAATACGGTGATTATGCAAGTATTACACTAGAAATAAAAGGTATAACAGCTTTTCTTGCCTTATTCCTTGTGTTCAGGCAATTTTGCGTGACTTGCCTGAAACACTACAAACTACAAAGAGAGCAGAGCAGGTAGTGAAAAGATGACGTCTGTGTCTGGCTGTGCCTTGGCTCGTCTCCTGTTGTTTAAACTATTAATGGCCATCCTCCCCGCATATGTGATTATTTCAGAACGAATAACTGATGAATGTTCCCTGGCTTTAGGGACTTATGAACGGGACGCGTTGTTTTATATAAAGACTTTAATGGAACTGTTTAATAAATCTCACAAGTACCAACAGGCTTTTCCTCCTCCGTTTATAATCGACCAAGACTCACCGGACTTTTTAATGCTATGTCGAGTTCCGGGCAAGTCCCACAGGCGATCCAGGAAGAGAGGCTCTCGATCCGGTGTCCAGGTTAAGCGAAGGCGTGCTGCAGAGCGGGCAAGCTCCATTGTCTTCGGCCCCCAGGATCGCTCTCGATGCCTATGCTGGATTCCTCTCCTCGATGCATGCGACTTTGTAACCACGCCACCACCTGCTCAGACTGTAATAAGTGCCTTGGATCCTTCACAACATTGGAGCAGTGGTCAGAAGTTTTTGTTTTCACCATCTACTTCCGTGTTTGTGTCGGCTCTTCCCGCATGGACCAGCTGGAGTGCACATGATCGCCGGACCTGGATATTCTGTGTCTTTCCGAGACATGGCAGAGAGAAGAAGAGTTTATTTATTTAATTGATCTCTGTCCAGCATACTGCTCTGCTGTTGGGAAGCACCATCTCTGTCGCCGTGGTGGTGGTCTGGCTTTTGTGCATAGAAATTACTATAAATGCAATGTGATCCAGTCCCAAGAATTTTCTTCTTTTGAATCACAGTTGGTTAAAGTTTTTTACCCCCTTTCTACTGTGTGTTGATCTACCATCCTGCTGGCCCTGCTGCTGTCTTCTTAAAGGATTTTGGTGCCTTCTTGTCCTTGATAATAAAGTTGGAATCTGTTTTAATTCTCTGGGATTTTAATCTTCATATTGACGACAGCTCATCTTGCCCTGCAATGGAGCTTATAACATTGACTGAAGCTCTTGGCTTTGAGCAACATGTTTCTAAGCCAACCCACCAGAGAGGCCATATTTTAGATTTGGTTTTTACGTTTGGCCTTGACATTTAAACATGTCTGTAATTGATGTCAATTTGAGTGACCATAGTCTTATCTCATTTGATCTTCATTTTAGTCCTGAGTCCAAGCCTCTAGGAGTAAGATCTCAGAGACGTCTTATTACTGAGAGCACTGCTAATAGTTTTTCTGTTATGTTTGACTCTCTTCCATTCAAGGATTGTCGTGATGTGGATGTTTTTATGCATTGTTTTAACAATCACTGTGTAGAAATTCTTGACCAGGTGGCACCTGTTAAATCCAAGTTGTCTTCTCAGAGAAAATCGTGCCCTTGGATGAATGAAGCCATCTTAAGTCATCGGAGACTATGCCGGAAGACTGAACGCTTATGGAAATCCTCTAAACTTGAGGTGCATAGGCTTTATCTCAGGGATCTTGTTTTGTCTTACAATGTGATGGTTGAAAATGCCAGGTCTGACTATATTCGTCATTTAGTAACTACAACCAAGAAAAATCCTAAAGTGTTATTTGACACAATAGATTCTCTTGTATGTCCTGCTGCCCCAGTTACTCCTGTTTTCAGTGAAGCTGATAGTAATTCGTTTTTAAGATTTTTTATTAACAAAATTAAGTTAATTAAGGATAAAATTCCTCCCTTTTCAGGAGGAACCCCTGCTGTCTGTGACCCTGTTCCCAGTATGTGGTCCTCATTTAGGACTGTGACACTTGCTGACATCTCGCTGCTAGTGGCCAAGATGAAGCCCTCCTATTGCTTATCCGATGTTCTTCCTTGTAGGCTCTTCGGAAAAGTATTTGAGTCAATAGGCCCGTGTGTTACCAAAATGGTTAACCTTTCCCTGTCCACTGGTGTGTTTCCTAGTACTTTTAAGCATGCCACAGTGGAGCCATTACTGAAAAAAGTGTCGACCCTGCTTGCTTCAACCCTGTGAATTTCAATAAATAGTCTGCATATGGATCCGCACGCCTACTGTCTCCATTGGTACAAAATGATCAGCCACCGAGGAACCAGTGACTATTCACACGAGTCTCTGGTAGGATGGGATTTTCCCACGTTTAAAGAATTCTTTGCACCACCACAGCATGATAATGAACAGGTTTCGCTGTCGCGTCTTTATACTATATTTCAGCGGGGTTGTGACATTGAGGATTACGTGGAGGAATCCTGACTGGACACTGGCCAAGTTGGTGGACTCAGTGCTGTTATTTTGTGGGTCTGCTTGCAGCGAGGGGCAACGAAACCACCGCCCAGCGATTGCCGCACCAGCAACATAACTAAACAAATACACATTCTTCCATCTGTTCTGCAAATTGTAAACAAATGTTCTGTAAGCGTAAATATTACTTGTGTCTAACGTTAGGCAAAGGCATTCTGGAAGAGGCCGTTTAACAAAAATGACTCAAAAGAGTGAATCATTCATGAGTGAAGGCGTGTTTGGGATAAATGGAAGCATTTTTAACTTGCATTGAGATGAAGTAACGAGACGAGTGTCCCCCACAGTAGCAGTAGTTTTTTTTCTCTAAACGTTTACTTGAGTAAGAGTAAAAGTACATATCTTTAAATATACTCTAAAAGTATTAGTTACCCAAAAGATTTACTCAAGTAAATGTAACTCTTTACTACCCACCTCTGCTGAAGGATCACACCACATTTCAACAAACTGGGCTCTTCAGAATGAAAGATTAGGTGATGGACACTTTTCAATCTCCTGATTCTTTCTGCATGTTTACTTTGTAAAGCAGATGTTGTGTGTTTTTTTCCCCCTACACCCTTCATTCCTTTAAAGCTCTCTCTCTGGAGGATAAAATATAATCAATATTTACAGTTCTTTTACTCCAATATTTGAAACTCACTTTTCTGTCTTCTGCTGAGTGTTTGATGTCTTGAATCTTCTTGATTTTGTCCTGGATCATCTGCTGCACGTCTTTCTGTGTCTTCATCAGTTCAGTCTGTAGAGAAC
>JAUCNO010002025.1:0-15056 GCA_032353835.1 Enteromius viviparus
ATATTATATTATATTATATTATATTATATTATATTATATTATATTATATTATATTATATTATATTATATCATATTATATTATATTATATTATATTATATTATACATGTTTGTCTTCATGTAATCATACTGGTCCATATGGACAGTACTCTGTGAAATAATAATTATTTTTTTGGCTATATAATATAGTATAATATAATATACTTTTTGTAATTTGCATATAGATTATATATTGCTTTTATGTGTTAAATACTTCTCAGTTTTGTCCATAAAATCATATTTTAGTTCTCTTTAAATAAATTTTTTTAATACTAACCCTCTAAAACCAGAAAGTAAGTTTCTTTAAAGTTTCTTTAGCAAGTATTCACTTTGCAATCTTTTTTATTTGTTCTGAAGATGTCCAGATCTGTCTCAAGAGCAGTAAAATACTAATACAAAGTAAATATAGCAGTGAAAGTGTGTCTGAGTAAATATGTCTGAGATGTGAATACGTGTCTTCAGTCACAATAGATTGTATTTGCAGATTTATATTGAGGTTATATATTAGTTCTGGATGCTTCTCTTAGGAACCACTTTGTCTGTTGAGATGTTCCAGTCCAGCTTTGTTTTTTAACAGCGGTTGATTTGTTGAAGGCCGACTCTACCTGTAAGCACTTAGCTGGAACACGCTCTCATGAGAACACCATTAAAGTCTGACAGTATATCCCGCGCAAGGACAACTTCAGCGTAAACTTCATTTTTCCTTTATTGATGCCTGCAGTCATTCGGTCAAATAGGGGTCATGTAATCTTACTGGAATAATCTATAGGTCACACCTGTATAGAGAAGGATGTTGTTTCAGTATTGGACATATCCACAAGATAGTAAAAATCACAGCACATGCTGACAGAAGATTATGGGGTTGGCAATGAAACAGGCCTAATGGGATTAGCAAATCATTCAGACATCCTTGAAGATCATGACTGTTACTTCAGAACGTTCATGTGGTAGGTTATAGGTTTTGAGAAGCAGCCCAGTAAGATTGCTTGGATGTTGAAAAGGTCATAAGATAAAATTTTATTGCAAACATTTTTTAATATCGCTTTTTTCATGCTATATTAGAAGGAAATAACAAAAGCCTATTCAGGATTAAAAAAAAAAAAAATATATATATATATACTGTATATATATATATATATATATATATATATATATATATGATTTAATGACTTACTGATCATATCCTGCATTTTACATCATGAATGCATTACAGTTATATTTGTTTTTAACTGTCCAAAGGTTTGGGGTTGTTAAATTTGTTAAAATATATTCATACTTTTATTTAATAAGGTTGCCTTGAACTGATTAAAGTGACTGTAAAGATATAATATTACAAAATGTTTCTTGAGCACAAAATCAGTATTTTAAAGTGAATATAACATTATAAATTAAAGTAAAATAAGAAATGGCTGTATTAAATATGCAATAATATTTTGCTATATTACTGTTTTAATATATTTCAAATAAATTCAGCCTGTTAAAGCATACATTTGAATAATTTAACAGTATAATTTATATTAAAACATTTAAACTTAAAGCCTATATGTATAATAATAAAAGTAAAGTAAATTCTTAACACTCTTTTAGGCTGGAAAATAGAATTTATTCCTGATTTTTGTTATTTGTTACATGTCACATGGTCTTTCTGACCCTCTTGTTAGCTTCTCTTCCAAACAGAACTCATTGCATCTAGATTAGATGCAAAGTTTACAGAATTTAATTTGAGTATTATTTGCACTGCTCAGATTCATTTAATGCGTTTCCAATAGCAGTAGCCTTATTATTATCTAATGGCCTCTTTTCTCGCCTACTCAGTTTGCTTGTCCCAGTTAATGCTTTCAGTTCGAGCCCAGTTTTTTTTTTTTTTTTTGTCCCCTGGCACACGTTACAAGTGTATTGCAAACATCAAATGGAGTTTCCCAAGGTCAGCCCTCTGGGGATTTGATTCTTGTAAAGATGAGCCTGTCCGTTTGTGCAGGCAGATGTCTTCTGCTAAATTCAGGCCATCTCTGTATTCTCAGTAGATTGACAAAACACACATTTTGAATAGGATCCAAGATTGGGGAAACAATGCTTCTGCCCCATGAGACTCAGAGGGAAAGACATTAAAAGTGCGGCAGTATTGAGCCGTCTGTGAAAATGCTTCCATGACCTTCAAGAATGCCATTTAGAAAGGCTCCAGTTTTGCTGTAGCGTTTCTCATGTTCTTTATTTCACACAGGCTTGATAAAGGGCCATTGCCTCTGGCAAGGAAGCACTTCAAAAATACATTTCTTAACTTTTATCTTACAACTAGTCCTTGTGATATTTGAGATCTTTGGGTTTTTTAGATAATTGTGAAATGTCTAGAAAAAAATAGCATAAGGTAGTGTGAATTAAGTGAAAAATGTTATAGAATTAGAATTCAAAAAGGGTTCAAGATTGAGTGCTTACATAAACTGGTTTTATAATAATGTGTAATTTCAAACTTATAGAATTTATGTTTTTCTCATTTATTTTCTATTTTGAAAAAAATAAATAAACTTATAAACATTTCATATTATTTAAGAATTATAAAAAAATTATAGGATTGAGTGCTTAGATAAGTTTACATATAAATTTTAATTACAAACATGACATTAAAAAAAGCATAATTTAAATAATGTATTGTATTTTTCTCTTTCATTTTCTCTATAAGAAATTTAAATCAAAGAAAATTCAAATTTAGAAAGAACTCTGATTTAAATTGTTTCATGAGTTTGTACATAATGGTAAGTAGTAGTGGTGGAGAAGGGATGCAAAGAACGTTACACCTTGGGAAGGGGGCTTGTATTATTTATGGGAAGTAACTGTCGCTCTGTTATAATAACAAGATGATAGGATGATTAGGAGAATAAGGAGCCAGCTGTGATTAATTACCTGTGCGTGCTCCTCCTGAAATTTGTTTGCAAACATCATTTAAAGAGGAAAGAAAATGTTGTGTGTTTATATAGATAAATAGCCAGACCACCCCCCTAAATTTATTTATTTTTTATTCAAATTTTTTTATTTTTACAATGGATTGTAGAAAGCACTACTCAGTATGACCCAAACAGTTTAAATATTGTTTTTTGGTGATCTCTTTGTTGAACATCTTTTTATATACTGCCTCTTTACAACTTTTAGCTCATTGTAGGATTTAATAACAGCTACTGCCAAAAATCAATGTCTCTATGGAGGAAATGAATGGAAGCTTTACTTTCAGTACAGACCGTGCTCTATTGACATTTTATATCACAGTTTATATAACAGTTTAAGATTTAAACATGACTGAAATGACACTGCCTTATTCAGCTTAGCCTACAGAAATAGCATAAAATGTGAAGGAAACATTGATTTGGATTGTTACCTGCAGAAAGCCTGATGATGGCTGATCAGAATCCTGCTGGAACTCTTCACTGAGACAGAAAGATAATCAATGTCTCCTGGTAGCAAAAAAGCCTTGATTATTTGTTCTTTTGGTCCCATTCCTCCCTTGACAAAATGCTGCTTCCCGAACACTAGCGGTCCTGGTTATTACTCAAAGTGCAGTTCATCAATACACCTGTCATATCTGCCCTGCTTGAAAGATCTCAGTGGGCCCTTGTACTTTGTGCAGTTGAATGTTTGATGACCTTTTTGTAGATGTGTGCTGCTGTCTTTATTAAGCAGGACAGCCTGAACAAATACTATTAAAGATATACACTATAAACAAAGAAGTGTGAAAGATGTTTTATCTGTTTTGGAGGTTTTATCAAATCATTCACTATTTATTGCATCAAAATTGGTTCAAACTTTAAGTGTGGATACTTTTATCAGCTGTTTATTATTCATGCAACAAAACATATTACTTTTGCAGTTTTTATTAATAACAACTGATATATAGATAAGTTTGTTTGATTACTCTCGGTTTAAGGGTCAGTGATGCAGTGTTGCCAGATATTATTAAAGCCAACAAAAACAAAAAAATAAACAAACCTTTTGAAAATAAGATAATATAAAGATATATGATGCTTTAGCACATAAGCACATGCTTATACATCCTATTTTAACTTTTTAAATTCAGTGAAAAAAGTCCAGAATCATAAAAAAGCTTGATCTGGCAACACTTGCTCTCTTTCACAACTCTCTTAACCTTTAGCATCTCACAGAAATAATTTTAATACTAATGATGCTAAACAATCTTGCACTGTCTGAACCAAATCATACATGCATTGCCAGTTTAACAGCAAATTAGTAATTCAAAGAACAAAATTTAAGTCTTGGGAAACCATTCATGTACAGTCACTGAACTTTAGTTGCCATCAGTAAGTTGTCGTAGAGGTAAAGCTATGAATGACCGCAAGTGGCCAGTGAGCCGCTCATCTGCTCTGAGCTTCAAGCAATTACAATCAAAGACATCATTAAGAACTGATTTGGCTCGGTATGAAATCAGAAACCCAACACAGAATGGCATGTAATTTACCTTTAGCTGACCTTCAACTCATTACTTTTTCATTTATGGGAATAATTTGACTTAATCATTTTGGAATGATGCTTGATCACATGCTGCCATAAGAAAATAGGATCTGTAATTCAAAATATGGCTTGTTAACAAAAGCCCCCTTTTTGTATTTATCAAAGTGTTTAGCAACCGCTGCTCTTTTTGCATGACTGTGCATCAAGTATAAAGCAGGAACAAGTTGCACACTAGTAATCACAAATCAAGATGGAAGTGCTGAGTAATGTGACACTGATGTATTTCCCCCGAGGTGTAATTACCCTTGATCCTTCTTTGTTTTCAGGCTGTGTCTTTAATTGAAAGCAATTCAAGCAGTCAGCAACCATTATGATACTGCGACATCAGCCAGAGTCGGATGGTTGCTTATGTTTTTGCCTTTTCTTGGTTGAGTGTTCTGTTTTTGAATCTTGAAAAGGACTCATCTATGGCATCTTATGGCTCACCACTGCTATAATAATATCTGGCTGTGACATATTCGATTGAGAACTGTAATAAAAACACTGGCTATCAGGAAAGGCCAAGGTAAATCCCCTCTTTCTTGCAAAGAAAGGGAACGCTGGCCACCTCTGACATTTTATACGGTACACTGAGAAAATTAGTTTGACTAAATCTGTAATTTATTAATTGAATTATGTATTTATTCACTTAATTATTTGTTTAGTAAACGTATGTAGTTCTACACAGGTTTGAATGTAGTAAGATTCTTGTTTGTTTTGATAGACATCTAATAAAATAGTGTGAATTTAAAATAAATAGATACTATTTATTTTGTAGATAGAAAGATCGAAATTTTAACTAGTGAAAATACCACTATAAACGCACATATACATACATATATTATTTTATTCATTTTTGATGGATAATATGTTGTTTTGGCATATCTCAGTGCATACACAATATGTGACACAATATATCAGCTATTGTATGCATGTATCTCTCATATCATATGTATGAAATTTCTTTCGTGATTTCATCAAAGGGGACGTTAAAAATAAAAAATGAGATGTTGTCAACCCACCACAAACATTAGGAATGTCTTTTATCAGTGCTCTGAGATTTTTTTCCACAAAACATATCACAGTAGATGAAATGTTGAAGGACCGATTGGAACGATAAACGCTTGTTTACAGCTACAACAGGGCCAGGAACCAAAATATAGGCTGTTGACAAATAGCTAAGTGCTTAATCGGGATCTTATAACAACAATTACTCAGATGCATAAGCATTCAGAGCCCCCAGACATATCACACAGGACCACCGGCGTTTATCCCTCATTATAAACTGTCCCAGGGTTATTACTGAGATAAATTGGTCATGTTTGCAAACATCGGGGGATTGCTCCACCAAGTGTATTGACAAATTGCTTAATTAAATGACAACATTAAAGTGATAGTACAATTAATTGTGCTCTACCATCTTCTCGTTCCAGGGCTTAACAGTATTTCCAGATGTTCCTGCAGTAATGCTGCCATCAGACTGAAGCAGGAGGAAAGGGACAGTGTTTGTTTTCAGGTGATTCTCTCCCGTATTTTAAAACCTGTGCAAATTGTGTTAAGCCTAGTAAGCATTTAATATTATAGTATTATATTAAATATAATTACTGTTGTTGTTATTATTATTTATAGTGTTATAATCTATAGTGCAATAGTGTGATGTTTATTTTTAGAATTATATAAATAATAATATAATAACAATTATTTTAAGTAATAGTAATAATAATTAAAATACTCTTTCACAGAAGGAGGTACGTAAACCATGATCAGGGTCAGTAAAAAAATCTATTAATTATTAATTATTGCTAATTATCAATAATTTTAATGTTATTATATAAATAGTATATTATTATTAGTGCTGTAAAACAATTAATCATCCAAAATAAACATTTTTGTTTACATTATATATGTATACTGTATGTACTGTTCATATTTATTATGTGTATATATAAATACACACACATACAGTATATATTTTGAAAATATTTACACATTTATATATTCATATTCTTATATTTTACATTATATGTACATATATTTAACATGTGAGCATAACATATTTTTCTTAAATATGAGCATCCATGTGTTTTTATTTACATAATAAATATGCACAGTATATGCACACTTCATAACTTTTATTATGAATGTGATTAATCATGATTAATAATTTTACAGCTCTAATCATTATATAGATAATAGTAATAATAATACTTATTATTATCATTAGTAGTAATAGTTAAAAGGGAATAAAATAAAAAAGTATATTATGGCAAGTAATAAAAACAATAACAGTTAACTCTCATTAAAGGAGGGATATAAACCATATCAAGACTTTTTTTGACTTGGGTCAGTAAAAACTCACCTTTTAACACCCTAGCAATTATCCATAATGTCCTAGCAACCTCAGAGCAACAAAAAATACACAAAAAGTAGTTTAGTATTTGGATGTAGTTACGTGAAGCATTATTGGTTTTTGTTACTCTGATCTGTAATACCTTTAGGTCTATATTTTCAGCTTCTGTGTTTTCAAGCTATTATGTTTTATGAGCAGAATAATATGCAGTATGTATGCTCTTTTTTAATTCCGCCGTTACTTAGCTTGAATGATTTCATCTTAATAAAGGTGACCTTTTGCAATAGGATGCCAGTATTTTCCTGTTGAGAAACTCGAGTCATGTGATCACACTTCTGCAGCAGTCAAGCAGACAGTAATGGCCTGAATCGGGCCTTTCAACACAGGAAGTAGCCACACACATAATTTATTAAACTATAGGGAAAAACGGTCCAAAGAATTTGAGTCGCGCAGCAGCCGATGTCAGGTTTCATATCACTGTGCAGGGGAAAAACATCAACGTTATCAACCATCTCCATTTACTCCAAAGATCCCTCTTTATAAAATATTGAAGCCAGTCAAACAGTCAGGAGGACAGAGTGTTTCGGCGGTGATATAAAGGAGGTTTTAGTGCGGAGGAGGTATGGCATGAAATCAGCCCCATGGTGTGAAATTCTCCATTCATTAGTCTATTAATATTCTAGACGTTAAAAAAGGAGCTTGCTCGCACTCCAGGTGTTTTTCCGCCAATGACAAATGGACATTTGAATTGTTCTGATTTTTTTTCTCCATTGTACCAGTTTTTGCTAGAGGACTTTGTGAAGAGTTGACCTTTCATTTTAAAATTTCGAAATGGAAATAAATCTCTTGAGAGCTTTTGTAGCCTGTGATGGGAATAACAGCATTTAAATAAACGGCGTTACTAACTGCGTTATATTTTTTCAGTAACGAGTAATCAAACGAATTAGCAAATTCTCAAAAGTATTTTACATTAGAAGTTAGCCACCTACTGTCACAAGCTGTCGCTGTGGTGAAGCGAGTTGCAAGCTTTTCCAGTGGCACGGAAACACGGGAGGCAGGAAATCACTTGAACGATGAACATTTAACAATAAACAAGTAAAAAAACTGAAACAAAGCAAAACAAACACGAACCACAAACGTACATGCAACTTCAATGACGGACAACTGGGCACTGAACAAGACACTGTTTAAATACTAGACGTAATCAAGGGATAATGGGGAACACCTGGACACACACACGGCTGGCAAGGAGTGAACATTGATTACAAGGGCGGGGTTACACATGACAGGAGCACATGGGGAGAACAAATGAAAACAAACACAAAGCACATGGACATGAAATGATAACATAAACACAACATAAAGAAAACCATGGAGCGCCTGGGGGCGTGACAAGAATAATCATTCTTTTTTAAATGCTTTTGAAAAAGCCTCTAATCACTAAGGCTGCATTTGATCAAAAATACAATAAAAACACGCAAACGTATTACAATTGAAATGTTTTTGTTTGCAGTAAGTATTTATTAATTTCAGTGATCAAAGCTGAATTTCCAGCATCATTATTCATCGATGAAAGTTCTAATTATTTATAATAGAAACTTGTAGTAACATTACACTGTAAAATTAAATTTTGTCAAATTTAAGGTAAAAAATACGGTAAGAACCTTCTAGGCGTACAGTAAAATACCGTAATTTCATGAACTGATACTATGTTAATATAAAAACCTATTAAAGTAGTGAAAACTGTTTTGTAGCTTTAAAATACACTGATAAACACCAAATACAGGTGATTATGAGAGAGTCACTCGATGAACCGATTAAGTCATTCACAAAAACACTAAACACATGGTGAGACTCATTAAACTCAAATATGTAATAAACAATCATTTAACAATGTTACATGTACTGTAACATACAATCCTAATAAACAAAACTGATAAGAAAAAATTAAGAAGAAACAAGAAAGTTATTTCAAAGAAAAAACATCAATTCAAACTAAATTTGCAATTCTGGGAATGTCAGTTTACGTTTTTTCCCTGTGAATTTTACAGGAATTTAAATAAACTATGTAACAGGTTTTTACCGTAGTATTTTCAAAATTTTTTACTGTTAAAATCACAATCATTTTTTATAGTAAAATGTCTTTACTGTCACTTTGGATCCATTTAATGCATCAGTATTTCTAGTTTCCTCAAAAATATTGGGCAGCACAACTGTTTTCAACACTGATGATGATCATATTCTTGAGCAGCATAAATTCAGCTTTGATAACAACAATCAATTCGGTTTAGCTGTATAATGCAATTATAAACACTTAATTTATATCGTAATAACATTTCACAATTTTTACTGTATTTTTTGATCTCTTAATGAGCTCATTTAGTCGTGTTTGATTAGGGTTAAGCATCCTCGGGAAGCTGAACTTGCGTCACTGTGTCTCTGGCTCCGGTCCAGGGCTGTAGGTGTGCGTCTCTCATCTCGACCCTCCGGAGACCCGGCTCATGTGAAGCGGAGCGGAGGATGGCAGTGGCAGGGCACGTGAAACGCTCTGCAGACGATCACTGCACTAATTGTTCAGCTGGAAGTGCAGTCTGTGCCAAAGCAGTTCTCTCTGAGCTCCACATTGTGCCAAGATCGACAGCAACGGAACAAAAGGCCTCTCTTACACTCTGAAGACGCACCAAATACAGGCTCAGTAAACACTTTCAGCATGGAAAATGGGATGAAATTATTCATATTACTGCAATTTTAAGTTTACATCTCGCAATGTTAACTTTTTTAATAAACTTTTTTGCTTATTCAAGATTATTTGTCAAAACGTGGCCTACGCTTGTTTCTCAAAATTGAGTTTATAAGAAAGTCAGAATTGTGATATTGTGATAAGTCATATTTTTGTGAGATAAAAATTCAGAATTACATAGGTTTAACCCTATAGGTTAAAATGAAATATTAACTCTAATGCTATATCTCACAATTTTTACTTTTTAGTTTATTTTTCATAATTGCCAGTTAATATATTGCAATTTTTAGAAAAAATAATGAATTATTGTGAATTGTGGAAAAAATTGTGAATTATTAATTGAGAATTGCAAGATAAATTGTGTTTAAAGCTCAGAATTATTTTTCTTGCAATTTTGAGATGTATTTGAAATGAGATACAGTATGCATGTCAGAATTATAAGATAAACATTTTTATTCCATGGCAGGAACAGGCTTCCATTCATAAATTAAATAAAAATGGATCTAATATATATTTAGTATCAATCAAATTTTGTTTCGGTTTCATACATTTTATCTTGAATATTAAAAATTGCTTGTTCCACAGATAACCATATTTTATTTGTATATATTTTGTACAAAATATTATAGAATTTTTTATGGTTATACTTTTTAACTGAATTTATTTGATAACAAACTGTTTTTTTTCTGACCCATTTAATGTCTGCATAACTGACAAAATCCATCCCATTAAGTTTATTGGTTTATGTTCAATCCAAATGTAATATGCAATTCAAATACATAAATCATAAATGAATTCCTATATACACATATAAGCACTAGGAATTGTTTAGCAGGACTAAAGAAAGCCATGCGTTGAGGGATGCGTTTCATTATGGCTGATTATCATAAAGGAAGTGGGCAGGAAGTCGTCTGCACCATGTGCTCCTGATAGTGAACAAACCTTTGTATGTAAAGATGGGAAGATTAGCATACAAAGTCATAATGAGTCCATTGTGGAAAACAAACAATGAGAACTTTGATTTGACGGCATGAAGCCGGGCCGGGTCGGGCCGAGGGACATGGACCCTCAGCGGTTAAAACACTTCAGACAAGAAGCTGAAGGGATTTAGAAAGATGATCAAAGACACATTCCTCATGAAGAACGTTGTGCTGTCGGACTCTGGCTCATCAGGACACTTTACAGATCACACACTCTGGATTGTTTCATGTAATGCAATTTTGTTTCAATGAGGATAACTGAAGGTCATCCATCACTTCCACTGAAGAGCATGTATTAATAACAATGTTTCTTTTGCGTTAGATTGCAAACTAAACTTAAAACTAACTGTGAGATGATATTAGTGCATATTTCATCATCACATTGTCTATTTTACACCTGTTTGTCTCTGGAAATCAGGACTTTAAAGCAATTTTTATTTCATTTTTCATGTAGTACAAATATGTGGCAATGTCTACATGTGCCAAATACAGAACGCCTTATTATCCCCTATTTATTATAAAACACGGATAAAATTGGATTAAAGAAATTCAAAGCAAAAAACAAAAAGCATTTTCTTAGACCTAAGTATTATTTTTATTCATGAGGCTTACAAGTGATATTTTATATTACTCATGAATGTGCATATAAATAGTACGCCTAATAAAAACTGAAAACTGTGGTATAGATAAGCAAAAAGTTGGACTTTGGCTAATATTCTCTAAAGGTTCTCTTAAAGTTGTCAAAAATGTTTCCTTAACGTTATCTGCAATTGATAAACGTCCGAAAAGTGTTAGGATAAAAACATTATCATTGTGTTGTTGGTGGAACGTTTAAATAACGTTCTTAGAATATAATAAGGATAAAAACATTCTAAAAACGTTTTAAATAACATTCTTATAACCAAACAAGAATGTTAATACAACGTCTAAAAACTGGACGTATTGAATGCTCTAACAATAACATGTTTATAACTTAATGCGAATGTTTTTATAACGTAAAATTGTTAACTGAGTAGGATCAGGGTTGTGGGGTATGTAAACTGCGTCTCATATGCACGGCAACAAATTTCGTATCATATGCGCGGGAAAACTGCATACGCCAGATACGTGCGTGTCATATATACGCCACTTTTGTTTATCAATACCATGAGTATTCGTTTTTATTTGCCGTACTATTTATATGCATGTATGCATGTAACACGACACATTTTGTGCTACCTCACATTTGTTGACATTTCATGAGCACAAAAATCTAAAATGCAGAAAATTCGCCCACATCTCTTGACACAATCATTCAGCTGATTTATTGACTGATCATCAACTTTGGCACTTTGCTTTGGAATTTCAGAGAACACAAAGTATATCATCTTCCTCTCATCCAGTCACTCTCTTTTAAATATAAAAATCGCACTTGCATTGCATCTGGTTTTCATTTGGATAATTAGCATAGAATTGTCTCTCATAGATGACTTCGTAATCATAAAAAAAGTTGCACTTTCTCGGAAAGTTTGCATCATTAGTGTGCTTTCATTAGAATCACATTCACGTGCAGATTTGGGTTTGAGCTTAGAAAATGTGACCCTGGAGCACAAAACCAGTCATAAGCAGCACAGGTTTATTTCTAGAAGCAGGAAATTGTATGGGTCAAAATAATCGATCTTTCTTTTATACCAAAAATCATTAGGATATTAAGTGAAGATTATGTTCCATGAAGTTATTTCACAAATTTCCTACCATAAATATATCAAAACTTAATTTTTTGACTAGTAATATGCATTGCTAAGAACGTCATTAAGACAACTTTAAAGGCAATTTTCCTTCCTCCTCTCAGATTCCAGATTTTCAAATAGTTGCATATCGGCCAAATATTGTCTAATTATATTGTATATAAATCAATTTCGTAAAATTGGCCATTATGAGTGGTTTTGTGGCCCAGGGTCACACATGATTCAAAAAATGATTTGCAATCAAAAAAATTAAGTCTTATATTCCCAAAAACTAAACACAGCAGCGATATATTTACAATCTTTGAATATATATCTGATCATTTCAGTGCAAACCGCAAAAGATTAGTTGAAGCAAACTGTGTGTTCTTGAATCATCTCACACATACTCGGTCCTCCGGCGTGGAGAGCGCACTGGACGCATCGCTTGAGCTCTGTAGAGCGCTATAGATCGGTGCAGCGAGCACGTTTCGTCTTGCGTAAACAAGCAAGAAGTGACCAGCAAGAAACCAGCCGCCAGATGCAAAACCCCAGCCGTCCAGCCGAGGAAAAGCGCATCTCCAAACTCCCAGCGAGGAACCACGCTTGGCACGCTTTCGTCGAAGAACCGGAGAACCGTCAGATGCGCCACGTACGAGACAGGCACGAGACCGAGGACGCCTGCGACGATGCTCAAGATCCCACCGAGCATCTTCAAAGTCCGTTTGGCTGCGAAGCTCTCTGTGCGTCTGCAGCTGTTCACCAGGTTGATGCCCGGGATGGCAAATAACAGCCCGAGTAAACCCGTAGCCACGCTGGTGCACATCAGGATCCGGGCCAGACGGATGTCCGACGGGAGACCCAGAAGAGTGCTGTAAGGCACGCACTCGGTAATCCCAAAATCCTGGACCACGCAGGTTTCCCACAATCCCAGCTGGAAGTTCTCGGTAGGCAGCAGCTCGGTGGAAAGCGTGAGCCATTGCGGCATCATGAGGGTGAGCAGCGAACACAAGCAGGCGCCCAGCGAGAAAAACACACCCAGCAGCTCCAGAGTCCATAACCCAGGGTCCATGGCCACTGCTCTCCTCCTCCTCCCCGTCTACTAGTTAGTAGACTGAGAAGTGCAGAGAGCTGACAGCAGAGCCGCGCGTCATCTCGGGATGGGTGGGCAGAAGAGACGCAAACAGCAGCAGCAGCGTTTACGCAGTGCTGGGGAAAGTTACTTAAAAAACACAATAAGGCATTGATTAATGGAAGCCATGGGAACCCGTTTCCACCACTGAATATAAATGAATAAATGGTACCCACATGAATGTGCGTATAAATAATGTACCAAATAAAATGAAAACCCTGGTATAGATACGAAAAAATGACTACGGCGTGTTTATGAACTGCATATCATATGCACGCACGCCAACAAACTGCGATAACTGCGTATTATATGCACGCCAACATGTGCGTATCATATACACGCCTAAGTCAATTTTATCGCATCGGTGCCACAAATTTCAAACAAAAAAGTTATGTTTATCTAAAGTCATTTTAGAGTCTATACACACACAAACAAACACACACTGCATATATAAGCGAATTCAGAAAGTCAGCATTATTTATAAAGCACTTCATACAGTATAGATGCAATATAAACAGAACTGCAAGGTGGTCACTGTGTGTAGGTCATCAGTAAAGGGTTAAAATGCCAAATTAAACAAAAGAGCTGTTATTTTCCAATGATATAGTGTAGAGAGCTGTGTTTAGAGATTAGCAAAAAGTTTGTTTTACTTTATCAAACGGAGTTTAAAACATAACGTGTTTTTTTGGTCTAAGGCTTAAAAATGGGCCACAAATAACACTTTCAGTGTTTAAGCAATTAAAAACAAAACCCTGTAAACTATTTCTTGTTATGATTTTAAATCAGAACAATCTCAAAGTTAAAAGAGGGGTCTAATCCTGTAATGTTAGCTCTCCATCACTCTCCAGAATAAAATGAAATGGCAAATGTCATCGACGCTGCAACAAGCATAATAAGTCTGAACACTGAACTATCAATGCCTAAACATAACGCCTAATGAATCTGGGGTGGTACTCAGGAATCTCCCAGTTCACTAATTGTAATTACAAGATCTACAATGATTTTTAGGTGGTATAATTATGATACGGTGTGAAAGCACCTCTTGTTTCATATTGTATAATAATCAGATCTACATGACTATATATGTGACTATATATATGTGTGTGTTTGTGTGTGTGTGTGTGTGTGTGTGTATTATATCGCAGCAGTATTAGTTGAACATGAAAGCTGAAGCATGAGAAGGAAAAATACTTTGAGATAAAACTCTCCCACGCTGCTCAGACAATGGTTCACATGTTCAAAAGACTTGAATTAGGTCTTTCATTTAGTTTAGAACTTCAAATGAATGGACCATGGTGTTTTTCTCCAAATGACCAGACTACAGAGATGTTTACTGCGGTATAAGATAAAAAAAGATTTAGAAATCTTTCAAACAAGAGCATAGATTTTAGTATGGACATGTCTCTATCAATATCAGCCACTAATAAATGTCCAAGCAATCATTTCGATTAAACAATTGAATAGATATTTATGTCCCCACCAATGCCAATCAATTTTAAAATCTTTAATATATATATTTGTTCTGGGGGAGAGATGAAGAGACCAGAGATGGGACCAAGTCACACATGTGCAAGTCTCAAGTAAGTCTCAAGTCTTAACCTTCAAGTCTCAAGTAAGTCC
>JAUCNO010002026.1:0-15051 GCA_032353835.1 Enteromius viviparus
ATGGTTTTTAAGTCATCCCTTAAAACACATCTCTTTACTCTTGCTTTTAACTCAGCTTGATTTAATGACTCTTTTTTTCTTTCTGTAAACTAACTTTTTTGTGTTGTAACTTATTTTATTTTATAGGCTTTGTACAGAACTTTGGTTAACTTTACTGTTTGTTTAAAGTGCTTTATAAATAAAGGTGGATTGGATTGGATTGGATGTTAAACCAATGCAAGTTTTTACGTCAATCCCTGTTTTAGGTGTATTACTGAATGAGTTACAGGACTTCCTGGGTCTTCCAGGATTGCAAAAAATTATGACTATCATAAACGGAAGGATCAGAGAAAATATAGATATGTAGATCATGCATCGTGTTTTGGCCTTTTTGAATCTGATAGAGCGAAATAGGCTAGTCAGTGACGAATATGCCATTACAGAAAAAGAAACATCTCAAACATTAGTTATGTGGATAGATCAATAACCCTGCGATATGAATATGTATGTATGTGTGTGTGCGCATGGTCTATATATAAATAGAGTATGTGCGTTATGTACAGTAGGTACATATGTAGCCTAAATAATGTGTGTGTGTAAACAAATGTATATGTGTGTGTGTGTGTGCATAAACGTGTGTGTGTTTGTGTTTCTGTTTACTAAATGCAATTTCATTATTAATGTAATTATAAAAAATATATATATATATCTTTTTTGTCCAAAATGTTGTATTTCTGAATTGAACCTTTTCTGCATTCAAGTGATGATAAAACATGAGCATTTTGATATAATATGTTTGTATATGCATTGCAGAAAATATTGTAAACGATGACTTTTTCAGTTTGATTATATTAGTGTGTATAAGTTTCATGTGTAACATGAATCTAATCCAAACTGTTGAATCATTAATCTTTTATTGTGATACAATAGACAATGACAAAATATGTTGAGACCCACCTGAATTATTGATACCGACTATGCTGTCCATCCACAAATCCACACACACACTAACTCATTTGTGGCATCCAGATAGAAATACCAGTATATCTGTTTTTATAGCATGTTGGCCTGTCAGGAGAGCTTGTTTCTCCCCCAGTCACCCCTTTTCCCATCCTGGGTCTATGCTAGTGAGAGTCTCCTGCTGGGGGAGAGACTGTCAGAGCTGGAGATCTTCAGATGGGTGGATGTGATTGACCTTGACAGGCTGTTTGTTCATCTTCCACCTGGGTACGCTCACAAGCCTGAACTCTACTTGGCTCTGACCATTACTCTTACTGACGAAACCATAAACCTTAAATTAAACAAAAATACATGAACACTTGGAAAACCTGCATTCAAAAAACACAACATGCTCCAAAAATGTTGTTAATGGGACCTGGTTATGACATGAATGAGTAAATATATCAGTATTTCTTCACTTTTGGAATAAAAACCCTAATGAATGCTATTTAGTGAAGAACCTTGAATGCAGATAAACCAGAACAGACATGACTGAATATGAATGTACCTTATTATTCTATACAAAATGTCAAATCTAATTGATTTTGCATGTTGATTTTGCACCACTAACATAAATTAAGAAATAGCTGTCACTGTAACTCAATTTTATTCTAAACAGTGGTCAAATAATTCAAGTTTTAATTTGTTGAGATCAAATAATAATGTGATAAGTTTATTTGCATGCAGTTTAAATGCAAACGACAATAATCTGAGGGTATTTTTGCAGGTTATTTACTTATTTGACTTTTTAAAGCAAATTCGAACATCGATGCTAATATTATATATACAATTATAATAAAATATCAAGGGTGACATTCAAAAACATCAGCTCATTTCTCCTGGCCAATAAACAATTTCTTAAAATTCAAATTTTTAATTCTTAACAAAATATAAAAAATTCTCGAATACATAATTTTAGAAATTTGCATCATATAAAATACTTATGACAACCTGCCAATTAAATTAATTATAAAACAAAATAAAAACAAAAATCACATTATTATTAAAAAACGGTTAAATAACATAAAATTATTATTTATTATTATTATAAATTATTTATTAGAATTTCTTTTGTGTGTAGTTAACTTTTGTTTAAATCTATGCACGTTTTAAGTTTTTTATGTAATTAACTAAATTAAGTAAATAAAAATATCTCATTTAAAACAGGTGTGTGACGACATCACAAAGCAACACACTCTCTGAGAAGCACTCCTATTTGTCTTGTTACTAAAACTCTTCATGTTATATGTTTCTCATGAAAGCACACCAATTCTGGCACTTCATAGAAATAAATTGTTAGTATGACTCACTCGTTGCACAAAAAAGAGCTTAAATTGGTGGTTTGGTGTGTGGCTGGTGGAACAGGGATGTCAGGGAGCCTGGAAAGACCGTGATGGAGTGTCATACAATGGTAACACAGCACAGCTGCATTAAACACCAGCCCTAATGAGGATAAATGTTCCTCGGCTCATGTCAAGGTTCACTGTATCGCTACACAGGCCACATCATTTAGCTGGGGAACGCAAAAGCAAGGGAGGAGCCCCTCACCACACTATGTCTTATTAGTGGTGCTTGCTAAGGGAAGCATCACAGCTATTACTCATACTAAGGGTTGGGGTTTCAAAAACTCCAAACCATAAGTATTAAACTTACTGTAATTTTAGACATGAATAGTGTTCAGACAATGTTTTTTTAAATGATCAGACAATGATTTCTTAGACTAGATAAAAGAGGGAAAAACAAATAACAAAACCCTTTTTTTTACTCAAAGCTAGCACTTTTTTGTATAATGTAATGTATAATCTATAATGTAATGTATAATCTATAATAATCTTATTTTTTTTTAAATAAATTGATAACTAATCATGGAATAACTAAAACATAATTTGATTGTTTTTCTCAATTTTTACTTAAAAAAAAAAAATAAAAAAAAAAAATGTATATATATATATATATATATATATATATATATATTTTTTTTTTTTAATTAAAAAAACACCAGAACCTCTTTTTATATTCATATTTTGCCGTTGTCAATCATTTCAAAAGTTAATTATTTTTTATTATTTGACTGTAGTAACTATAAAATGAAATCTATTGCAATCAGGTTTATTTATTAAATTTTAAATTAAATTAATATTCAGCAGTATTTTAAATCAGCCATAAAAATTTATTTTAGAAAAATTAAATCAGAAAACACAGAAAAAGCAATATAAAGTCTAATTAAAAATGAAAAAATAAATAAATTAAATTAAAACAGAATCCAGAAAATTACCACAAAAAACCTGAAATTTCATTTTAATACTTTTTTACTAGTTATTTTTTTAAATAACTGTTTGTTTTTGTTTTAATCAGTAAAATGTAATTTACTAATTTAAACTTTTTTTAGGGCCCTACTGTCAAATAATATATATTTTTAATACACTAACATTATCCTAACACCATATTTTCAATTTAACAACCTAGAACACAACAGAAAGCATCAGCGACACCCTAGTAACCAACTAGAACACCCTAGCAACGCATCTAACGGCAGCAAGCTCTTGCACAAACACCATTCACATTTTCTTCACACATCTACTCGGCTGTTTACAGTACAGCGAGCATCTCTATCTCTCTACTGTACTACTATGAACTCCCTTAGGGTGTACAGAAAATGTGACACAAACTGCTTTCCGGAGGTGTGCTGTTTTATTGTTGCTGGTGAGTGTGTGCGTATGAGTGTGAGCGTGTGTGTGAATGCTAGGTTTTGGGTTATGTGTGTGCGCTTTATAGGTTGCTACTATATTAATGAATGCCGCTGTCCAAGCTGAGCGTTTGACTGAGATGTAAAGAGAGATCAGACGGAGAGAGTGTTTTGGATGGACAGGTCACTTAACATGCAGCCTCCCAAAACAAACAGCAAGAAACACAACAGGCCTTTACCCCTGCAGCAGTTGTCAGAGAGACAGAGCAAGAGAAACGAGAGAGAGAGATAGAGAGAGCGCGTCTCCAGAGGTTTACAGACAGAACTCTGCCTCCAGCTGAAAACGGGAGACTGTCCGAGCGAAAAAGACAAGAGAGGGATGGAGAGACAGAGAGAACCAGTTAAAGCGAGCTTGAGAAGGAAGGGTAACTAGAGTTGCTGTGCGATACAGCTATAAAATATCTATACGTCTCTCAATATTTTTCAGCTTTTTTATGATCTTAAATACAACTGTGGTTTTAGGTGTTCTGATGGGCCATGGAGAGAGAAAGAGGGAGAGAGTGGAGAAGAAATAATGCAGAATGCCATTAATAATATTTTTCAGGATAGAAAAATACCCCTTTTTTTCTGAAGAATATTTACATCCTGCAAACATGGACATAATCAAACTGAACAAAACATGACTTAAAATAATATAAGACTGTCATAAAACTTATGCAACGCAATAAAGACAAAAAGTCAAAAAAGTGAAACACGCAAAATCTATATCTAAATGAATCAAGAGGAATGAATCATTTTACTTGCATGCACAAATAAAACAATAGATGCATATTTGTTTACTAAGCAATACTTATTAACTTTTGATGCTGATGCAACCAAATCAGTGAAGCAGAGCTTTAACTAAATGTATTCATTAAACTATACTTTTTTAATGAACCCACTGTATCATATTTATAAACTCTAAAGGCCACCAAGAACAGTAACAATAATGCTAACTACATTAGTGTTCACACCAGTACAAAATATAAGTGTGAACTGCTGTTGTTTGCACTTTAATTGCTCATTAAAGTCAGATGAATTCTCATTGGCTGTCAATGTTGTTAACGTTTATCACCTGGTGTTGCGTCCCAAGACGTAATTATATTTTTATTTGTAATATTAATGTGTGGATACGTTTTGCCGATTTGCAGTGTTTTGGTTTTCTCTCTCTCTCTCTTTCTTGTCCACTCCGCTCTATGCGAAGCTTAATGAAGGTCAGCTGTTGTCATCATCCACCATTGGCATGTGCTGACTGGCTTCTGGAAGAGAGAGTTTGGAAACAAAGCTGGATACTTTGTGTGAAGCAGCCCCTCCTGCCTTCTTTGTGCCACCACACCACTAGAGACTGTTTCTTCTCCTGCCCCAGCCTGTGTGCTATTAGTTGGTCTGGTGGTTTGTTGTTTGTGTGCTCCCCTGTGCTGGGACTTCTAGAAGTGTTGCCGTGTTCTTGTTTTAATTTCACACTGTGTAACAACTAAACCCACCTTGTCCCTTTATAATCTTTTTGTTATAATCTGACTAATTTTTGTTGGAGGAGTAGGGAGGTGGATGCCATTTGTTTTTGGCCCAGGTTTTCTCTTGTTTTTGGGCTAGGAAGGGAGTAAGGCAAGACTTCTGTTGTTTGTTTTATGAGACTAGACAGTGACTCTTTCTTAGGTTAGATCTTTTATGTTTTTTTATTTTGGCCTGGTCCCCTCCTGAAGCATGATTCTCTCCCCTCCTTCATCACTGAGTTTGTCAAATAAAACCTTCTTTTGTCGACTATCAATTTACGAGTTTTTTTTTTCTGGAGTGCTGGGAGAGGGGAGAAGCAGCCCATATTTGTGTGTGTGTGTGTTTTTGTTGTTGTTGTTGCTCCTGTATATTTCTTTGTTACCTCCTTTCTGGTATGTAACACTGGAAAAAAGCTATTCTCGTGACATGGACTTCCATATTCTCACAGATTTACTTTGATATACCTCAAATAGTATGATTATTGTTATTAGGGGTATCCTCGAATTCAAATATTCGCGGGGTGTTATGATCATACCATTTGACTATAGGGGTGCTCAATGTCTGATTTCACATAGATCTACCGGCTTTCTCCCAATAAGTTAATAATACATCCTATTGTAATAAAATAATGCTGTAAATAAGAATCAGAAAAGAAAGCATTAAATACATATTTCAACAGAGGTGCATCTTGGCGGCAGGGATTTAAATCTTTAACGAGATTCAAATTGAAGCAGAGTGAAAGACCTATCAGGTGAGGTACATGTGATTTCATAACATTTCATCTGGTTTATATATATCATGTATATTATGTTGTATAAGATTTGGTTGGGTTACGCTGCAGTAAGGCCCTTATCTCTTCCGTGAATAGCGCAAGAAGGACAAACAATGAAGAATAGTAATAACTATGACTTGGACTGTCATGCACATACAGTAACATTATAATGAGTACACTATAATGATAAAACACTGTGAAGTCTAGTTGACGTGTTTCTGCACCTTATTGCTTGAAGAACACGTCCACAAATGAAGTTAATTACGAGCCGCACAGACGCACTCATTTCTTCATTCAGGGCACTTTGTGCAGATACCCTTTAAGCCGTAATATTTAAAAAACGTTATGTTGTATAAATAACAAAGCGTATTCTATATGAGACAAATGAAATCCCACTGACTAAAATCCTGCTATCATGCTTCTTTCTACTGATCATCTTCAGCACGCGCAGCTTAAAACAGGCTAATAACTCAAATTAATAACTAACGCCATATACATAACGTTATAATAAGAGCACTACTGTAATCATTTCCATGACGTTTTATGTTAGCTGTCTTTTAATGGAAACATTAAACACATTTTCCCCGTGTGTTAACATCAGTTATGATGACTGTCGCATAACAGACATGACACTTATTTTGCCCCGCCCCCAAACATATGATTTGACTATCAGTTTACTATTGGCAAGATTTGAAAATTCAGCTTTAACTGTGAAAATCCTTAGTCGTTATACTGTAGTTATCATTCATAATAAAATAGATAGATATCATTATTAGGGCACAGGCCTTGAGTGCAGTTTTCCCACTGAATTGGGCTACTTTTATAATACTGCTGTGGGACACTTTTTAGTCTGTGGTTTGAAGTAAAAACCCCAACCCTCTGTAAAGTGATTTTGACCAAGTTGGAACCCCTGGGAAGGACGTTTTACCCCATGTAATGGAAATTTTGGCAATTGGACTATTTTGGCTGTGATTGGACTAGTTTGGAATACCAGTTGGGCTGTTTTTAAAGCAGACCTGGCAACCTTGCCTCAACTGTTTTTTTTTTTTTTTAGAGATTTGACGCAGAGTCAAATGGCATGAGTTTGTGACAGGATTATTTGACGACGAGTGCCAGTTTAGTGTAGTTCAACAATTCAGCTTTAAATAAGAGAGGATACTGAAACATATTTACACTCATTGTCAAAAAGAAAAATCCACCCACTTCAACTACTTCAATTTTGAAGTACATACAAATTGGCTGTACAAGTCTGTTAAATTAAATTATATTAAAGCGACTTATGTTGAATCTCATGCAATTTAAATTGGTTTAAATTGGTTAAATTATTTTTATAAGTTAACGTAATGGAAAATCATGTGAGACAAGGAACGGTTGAGAAACTAGTTAATTACATGGCCTGTTGGAAACTAAATGGTTGAATAAATAACATTAAAATCATTGTAATATTCACAGTTGCTTTTTTATTGTATATCACAAATACTCTTTATACTCAGATTAAAGTAGAGTGACGGAGAAATCAAGAGAAACATAAATAAATCTAATACAGTATAGTGTATATGCTGCATTTACTGGCTATTAAAGTTCATTTACAGGTTGCTTTAATGATAAGGGACTTTGATATTATAAATCATTGAACAGTCTACTATACTCTATAAAACTCCAGGGCAAATTAGATGAGCTCCCTGCTCATATTCCCTAATCAATATACAGTGAGCGGCTCATGGACACCTGGAGAAACAGATTCTGGCTGATTCAGAAATTCTATGTCTGTAACAGAGGTGAAAAAGTAGTTCAAGGGCTACTTTCATGTTTGTATTACCATTTTCTCTTTCGACTGTAGGAAGCAGTGAGCTTCCCTCCTCCCGCTTCCCCCCAAAGCTTTCTGTTCCATCTCTCCTCGCACACATTCACAAAGCATATCATTACACACAATGGGGTTTTTATCACAAGCTGTCATGAAATACTGCTGGATTTGAATAGGAATTTAATTAGGCGTTCTGTGGGTTCGCACACACTCTAGAAATCTCTCCTGTCTTTTTTTTTTAAAGACCCGCACACACGCACACAGGTACACGTGTACCCACAAACAACTGCGCACACACATTTTCTGGCTAAAAATGAATAGAATATGAGAACAGATTTATGAATAAATATTTACATTACACACACTAACTTTTGCAACTGGAGGTTTTAGAATCACAGATGAAGAAAGTAATGAAGGTAGACGTGCGACGTCAATGCAGAAGCAAAATCTTGTATACGTGTGAGTTTTGCATTACGTTCTACATTAAAATTGTGTTTTTCTTCGGACCCTGCAGTCGTAGTAGCCCCAAATCCTGAAATAATCAATCAAAGTCTTGAATAACTGTCACGGACAAATGATATTACTGACAGTTGCTGTATAACTAGTCAGCTGGGAATAACTGGTCCAAAACGAAATGCTATTTTCCGCTGACTTGGCTGAAATTTGATGACGTACACTGTAAACTATACATTTGAAAATGTTAAATTTTTACAACAAATATTACCTTTTATAGGACTTGCAATATTAAATATTAAACGTGAAAAAATAGCATACTCATAAAATATTTTATGAGCATGCTAAGCTATGGTCAGCACTGTAAAAAGTCCAGCACTGCATATTTCTAAACCCCCATAAAAGGACAAGCTTGGGTTGATGTTTCAAATGACTGTGGTACATTTATTAATGTAAAATCTTGAATTCTTCAGATCATTGGGATCCGGAGGAGAAACATATTTTAAGCAAGCATGTAAATCGCAGACACAAATGTTTGGCAACGAGCTCCTGTTAAACGTGTGTGCTCTTGCGTTGCTGCCACCGTAATAAACCACAATACTGAAGGGAGTGATATATTTACCTTCAAACGTCTGCACAATTAATGCAGATGTGTTATTGTTCCAGTATAGCTAAAATCATTAGTGGTTCTCTAACATGACAGCTGTTGACTTGGAAGAGAAACCTGGTGGTTCTCTCTGCTGGAAAATCCAGTTTAACCGAGTAAAAGTGGTTTGGTTTGGTTTGGTTGGTATGGTTTCTAGATGGTTCAAGGTACACAGTGGCTGGCCAATCAGCTAATGTCGAGCAAGGACCAGCTAGAAACCAGCGAGCAGCCTCCAAAACATTGTTACAAGCTTACGCAAGATTTTTTTACAAGGGAGAAGAAGCATTTAAGATACAACCTACAATATAGAGGGCCCTGTGAGTTCCATGATGCGCAGAGCACAGACGAAATTGCAGAATCTCATCATAAAAATTGAATATTCTTTAAAGTGGAATGTCACGGAATTTGCAAAAGTTTGGTTGAAAATGATGGTCTTCTGTCAAATTATGGTCTACTGTCTGTGAAGCAAAAAGGCTATTTAAATATGAATCCTACAAGTTCTATGTGTTTCTGTGTGAATGAATGGCATGGATGCATGATTTCCCTTACTACACACACAATAAAGTGTGTGTGACGCTCACTTTCAGTCTCTGCCGCCTCAATATTATAAGAGTACATGAGAGTAGAGATGTTCATGAGAGTACATGAACATCTCTGCACTCAGAGTCACTTTATGACTGTTGCTTTTGAGAAAAAAACTATTGTCATATCAAATACAAACAAAACAAGTCTTCACAGCAATCCACCAAAATAAACGAAACTGTGACAGAAATGTATTACTTAATATTACTATTACTAAAAAAAATATTATTAAAACATTAAGGAATGCTTAGCAGAAAACAAAAATTGCCAGAATTTATTTAGCATAAAAATGAAACACGTTTCATGATGATTAAAATTAATTAAACATGCATTTGGGAAATAAAATAAAACAGATTTAATCATTTAAATATATATTTAAAAAAAAATATATATATTTTTTTTTTTACAGAAGAATAGCTGAAATGCTAAAAACTTGTCCATTTTACATATGACTATGAAATAAATTGTTTTATGCCATCTCTTAATAAATGTGTCATTGTTTATGTGGCTTATTTTTACTGTGAATTTCTGACAGCATACAATCCAGGTGTCATTTTAGTAAAATGAACCACAGATATTTCTCACAGCGTAGCAATAAAACTAACCTATGCAAAATAATGGAATTGCCCATTTTGTTCCAAAAATGTTTTAAAAACTAATTTCCACTATGCATATATAATTACTTGCTACTTGATGGCACTGTACAATAAAATAACCAAATTCTCCTGTGATGAATATGCCATAAATGTGGCTACATTTCGCAACTCAACAGCACATGAAATGCTTGCATAAAACTCTAGAAGCATTTGAATATTTCTGTTTGCATACAGTATGTACATCTAGTATGTTTTAGGCCTATGCATAACCCTCTCTAGTTTCCGTTTCTTTCTCTTTCTCCCCCTCTTTCTCCTGAAGTGGGGGAGAATGCATTTCATAGACAAAATATCCTCTACAGCAGCTGTCAAAGTGGTTAGCCACTGGCTTAAATCTTTATCTGCAGTTTGACGTCCAATAATAATAAAAAAAAAAAACCCTACAGGTTTGATATCTTTTCCTTTTCTATGATGTGCATGAGGAGAAAACATAAAACTTCTAACTGGCTCATTTAGAAGCGGAGAGAAGGTTATCCACCTCTTTCAACCGCGGCCAGAAGAACTCACAAAGATAACGACGAACAAACATACACACACACACACTCTCAAAAGTGGTGCTTTTAATTAGTCCAGTCACTCTAATGAACACTGGGTGGGATGGGGGGTGTATAAGATGAGAATTGGCCACAATGACTTTTAGTAAACAAATTGTTATTGAACCATTTTCCCTTTCTTGCAAGAGCATTAGCATGGCCATGCGGATTTTCAAAGCACACAAAACATTAACAAACATTACTGATTCATAAATGCATTACGCTAATAAGCGATGGCAGAGGAACATTTAGTAGAATTTCAAAAGTCACATACAAAATAAAGCCATTAGAAATTACCAGTAAATGAGCTATTCACTATGAATAATGAATTCCGTTACAAACTGAATCACTCAGGGCACGTTCGATTACTCATTCAGACAGAATAAACCGCCGATGCTGCATAAAACGCTTTCGTCAGCCTCCAGTTTGCGCTGTCGGCAGGCAAAGTAAGATTTAAGTTTTCAAACTTGCCTGTTGTGCATTTACACACTCGTGCGCTAATAGAAGCTCTCTGTCTTCATACAGCCACTTGTTTTTCTGCAAACCCATCTTCCAGGAGAACTGCTTAAAGAGTTGTACATAATTACACTTTACAGGTCGGCGAGTGCCCACAGCGTGCTCACAGACAGCGTTTTATTTGCACACTTCAATTTGTCGTTATTTCCACTAACTGCACCGCACTGCAGAGCTTGGGTTTTGTTCAGTAACGTAATGACTTACACCACCCGCAGAGGGTTTGGAAACCAGTACACTTCTTTCAATGTCGTAAAGAATCTAACATATCACAGTGAACTGAGCATTGACTGCTACAAGGATCCTGACTCACAAATCCCAAAGCAGAACTGTCTATGATCACTCAAAGGGTTAACCTATCAACAGATCTCTTAATGAAAGAGTCACTTACATGTCTGCATCCATGAACCTTTTCAATAGCACATTTATGAACTATTTTAAACATAAATGTTTGACTTCCAAGGCAAGCTCTAGTGTGAAAATAGATGAAAGCCTTTATTGGGTAACACTTTATTTTAACAGTCCACTTTAGACATTCTACTAACCATAAGCAACTTCGTAACTGCATGTTAACCATTTCTCATTAATTTGTAACTACATGTCTATTAACTATTAGAGTAGACAGTGGGGTAGGTTTAGGGTAAGTAGAAGACGTTGATACATACTTGCAAAGTTTTTCATAGTCAGTATGTTGTGGATCCATCAAAATGCTAGTTGACTGCAAAGTTACTTACTGTTATAAGAATATTTAAAGTGGACTATTAAAATAAAATGTTACCCTTTCTGATTGGAAACTACGGTGGCCGAGAGAGCTCAACGCGCTGCAATTTAAAAATAACGCAAGCAAACAAAAAAAAACGGCTGCAACTTTAAAAACATCTTCATCAATTTGACAACACAGGCGCTGCAAACACACGAACGCACTGCAAACACACAAACCACAACGGAAATGTTTCAGGGGGACCTCAAAAAGTGACGAAACCATCTGAGAGTAACTCTAGCTAACATAGCATTAAAATAATGTTCCACAGTTAAGTGTGTGACTCGTCAAATTAGTCTAATAATATCTAATAATATCCAAAAGACCAATGAATCGTATGACTATGTTGTTAAAATAAACAAAAAAACGTACCTTTTAGTTCAGCGACAACACCTCTGCTCTGACCGAAAGCCACGGAACAAATAATCAAGTCCCAGATGGGTTCGTCACTTTTTGAGGTCCCCCTGAAACATTTCCGTTGTGGTTAAAGTAGCAGCCGTTTTTTTCTGTTTGCATGCGTTATTTTAAAGTTGCAGCCATTTGTTTCTGTTTGCATCCGTTATTTTTAAATTGCAGCGCGTTGAGCTCTCTCGGCCACCGTAGGAAACAACTAAACAATTAAACAAAAATAAAAGGTTGCAAACCAGTATATTGTTAACTAAAACTAAAACAGTAACACCTCGCAATAAGGTTAGTGTTATAAATTACGACCCTGCCTGTATTCTGGACTCTTCTTGTACACTGCCTTCACCATAACCATTTGCCGTTGTTTCGACCCTGCCTGTTTGACCTCAATTATTTAATAAACCTTGCAAATGGATCCGCACACACCCGTAGTTAGTTAGCATAACTAATGTTAACATTAAAGATTAGTTAATACAGTATAAACTACCCTAACTTCTAATAATTTCACCATTTACTATTATATTATTCAAAAGCAACTCAGTCGCACGGCAGGTCGTGACAATATCACGAAATTATCCTTTAATCTATTTATTCATGTCAGGGACACGATTATCTCGTTATCCAGCACGACTCCATGGATTCATCCATTCGTGCTGGACTCACGAAAGTCGAGTAAGAATCGCGTCCGTGCCACGAAAAAAAAACGTGCGACTGGGCTGTCAAAAGCTATGTGATCTTTTTTAATTCCTGAGCTAACAATGAATTCCATTTTTATTAACTAAAGTTTAATACTGCATTATAAATGTATTGCTCATTGTTAGTTAATGTAAGTTTAATGAATTAATGTTAACTAATGGGACTTTACTGCAAAAGCGTTACCACTAAAACTATTAAAAAAAATCATTTTTGTTTGCTGAAATTAAACAAATATTAATTGAAACAAACAAAATGGCACTAAAAGAAAAAATCTAAAAAGAATTACTGAAAATAACAGAATGAGTAAGGTTCCAATGTCATTGTTGTTTTAATATTAACATTTTGTACTTTGCCACTTGCAAAAGCTTTTAACTCTTTTCACACCAAAGTGTGATCCGGAACCATTTTTCTGATTTTTAGCAGGAATACACACCAATGAGTATCTTTGTCACACACAAAAAAACAGACATGTTCTGCATTCTATAGTCTAAAATCATTTTCTTACACAGACAGTTACTACGACTAACACAAAACAATAAGCAGCTACCTCGCATACCTGATGCTCCTCAGTTCATGAAATCATGGCATATTTTACAAGCGGATGAGCGCGTAGGTGTTTTACAGGCCCTGTGTCCTCCAGCCTCTGCTCTGAATCTATCACAGGTGATAGATCTCAGTCCTTGGAGTCTAGTTTGCGGTAATGACCAAACTGGAGTTTAAATATATACAGGATAAAGACAGAAAGTACATATCTTCTGACCTTTGATTTACACGGTGAGTAAGATTCATTATAATCCCATCAGACACAGTGAGGGCTTTTATGATATATATATATACACACACAGAGCAGTAGAATTGTAACAAACTAGCAATGATGGACTGGGACTATAACCTAAACAGATACTAACTCACTAACAAGTTCATGACTAGGATTAAATACATATTCTATCTTAATTAGTGGCACTGAATTTTAATGAATGTTACTGTAAGTATTACTGCCCTCAACCGTGAACATTTCTTCTCCAAAGTAATAAAGTTTCAGCAATCATTTACTGTTTGGATATTATCTAGCGATCTAAATCTACACATTGCACTCTACACATTACGTGGGTCACATTGACTGAACACCAAACAAATTTACTTAAAAAAAAACATAGCTATTTATGCTAAATTGCCATTTACTAGGGTTACTCCTTAGACCATCTGAGTGTATGTGTACATAAATATGCATCTTTTGACCATTTTGTAAATGACTGCTCTTCGCTGCTCAGTGAGCCGAATGTTAAGTGACTGGAAATCTGCTTTGCGCCAACTATGAGAGTTCTTGTGGAGAAAGGCTAAGTTACTTAACTCTCCCAATGCGAACAATAGATCAACAAGCTCAAATGCTCTCACAGGCTTCAGTTGAGTAAACAAAATAGAGTGACCTTAACATAAATGCCAATCAGACCTCTGTCGTCTCATATGGTGGCATAGTAAGGATGTGTCAGCCGTCCTCTAAGTAAATAGACTGTAAATAGCATGAATATGCTGAATATACCAGATTTTTGTATGGGATTTTGTTTTTGCAGACCACAAATCACAAAAAAAAACAACCCAAACTTCAAATTTAAATGTTTATTTTTACTTGCTTTTAATAATAATTTAAATTATTAATTGCGTTTCTTAGATTAAGATAACCTAAACAAAGAGTGGGATAATGTACAAATGCGCACACATCGTAACTGTAACCCAGATTTCATTAATTAACAAATTAAAGGTGATGCACCATAGAGCAAAAAACAACACTGTAAGTAGCTAACCCTACATTATAATTAAGTGCGTCAATTTATCTATTTGATAAGTTAAGTTAACCGACTAGCCTACATATTCTTTTGGTTTCTGTACTCAATATTTAAAAACAAATTACAACTACAATAAAAATATCGGTACTCTGTAAAAATACCAAAACAAAAAATAAAAGTCAAGTCAAGTCAAGTCAAGTCACTTTTATTTATATAGCGCTTTTAACAATACAGATTGTAGCAAAGCACTGAA
>JAUCNO010002027.1:0-15036 GCA_032353835.1 Enteromius viviparus
TGGTCTCATCGGATTCAATGATTTATGCTAAGCTATGCTAATTTTGGGACCACCAGACCCGGCGATCGGCTGAATGGCTTCAAAAATGGTAAAACAAAGTGGAGTGTTCCTTTAACCTTGTATTTTTTATTAGTACTGTGTAACTACTTCAAACGCCTTGACTCTAGTATAATTACTTTATGTGGTTACAGAGGGCCCCTATTTTGAGACAAATGGAGAGACCATTATTGAGAGTGTAGCAAACAGCAGAGTGCTCATCCCTTGCCCTGCAAAAGGTAGGTAAACTAGCATGGCTTCTTAGCATTTGAAACGTTTTGGATATGCATTTCTCTAATTGTGGTGTGATTTCTTCTTTTGTTAACTGGATTAATTAGTGCGTTGTTTGATCCCATTCGTGATTTAAATATGATGGTGGTTCAAGCTTGTTTAACAAACAAAACATCTTTTTTTTAATGTAAAGTCATATTTTATTTCTGTGAACTCTCATCATTTCATGTTTCATTTGATATATATACAAATGCATCCCTGCTAATTCTTAGTATTTTAAATCTTATTGACCCAAAACTAGTTTATGTAAATAATTAAGCAATTAATATAGCTATAATAACAAAAATATCCATACACACACACACATATATATATATATATATATATATATATATATCTCTATGTAAACAAGCATATATGTGTGTGAGAGAGTGATGTGATAAAATCAGTACTAAAATCTGTCTTTGAAAGTTTTTTTTTTTCTGATGTCTCTCACCATATGCTCTTTTTTCTCACCGCCGCTTCATTTTGACTGCTGGCAACATTCTAGTTCGGTAACACTTTGCGCAGGTTTAACAGCTCGTTTACGTAAACAGACCTGGAAAGGAAGTCAAATGCCTTCACTTGCTGGAAGTGAGAGGTGTTTAGTGTGAATCTGTGTCTACAGTAATACATATCCAGCTTTTCCCGTGCACGCTGTAAGCTAATAGGTGTTGTTTTGATGGAAACCTGCCATGGCAACCCTGCGTGTCACGGATATGACATGATGTGTGTGTGCAGCAGCTGGAACACTGCTCTTCTCCTCTGTCTCTGAGGGCCACATCTGCTTTCCTGCATGCGATGGCCCACTGGGAGAGGAATCCTAATTAGGGACTGTTGCAGGCGGAGAGGAGGAGGGCTAAGAGCGAGAGTACAGGGGAAGAAAGGGTTTGATGGGCCGTTTTTACAGCCGGTTATCAGTCTGTCTTGAATCAGAGCAAAGATGGTCAAGTTATCCTTGCTATTAAGTGGAAATTGTGCTGAATTGCTGTTCATTTTCTCGCGTTTGTGTTGTATTGCTAATGTTGTTATGGCAACTGAGAATTCAGACATCTGTGTAGCTCTTAATGAGAGGTACTTAATACAGATATGACACTAAATAAGTGCAAACGGCTGTGCTGTCGTGCATGTTTGGTGGCGGATGACGGTAATCATTAGGCTCTGGTGAAAGTGCCTGTCTGTAAAATAAAGTGACGTGTCTAATAATCTCTTTGTAGGAAATGAGCTAACTCAAACACAAACACCTTTAGGGTCGGCAAGCCTGATAAATTCACTAAGGCTGTAAAGAATACAGTTATTTTGCGAAATAGTGTTAAAGTAACTGTTTGTGCTTTATTAAATTGCTGATTTAATATATGTATATTGCTGCCTTGCAACTCAAGAAATGTTTCTTATTATTATCAATGTTGTTATCAACTATAATCATTTTTTTTTTCATTTTCAGAATCCTATTATGAATAAAAAGTTAAAACATTTATTTAAAATAGCCTTTTTTATAGTCACTTTTGATTAATGTAATATGTCCTTGCTGAACAAAAGTAAAATGTTAGTAAAGAAACAAAATCAAATCTATAATATATGATATTAATATGATATAATTGATAAACAAATTTCAGGAGGAGCATGTAAGAATGATGAGCCACAGCTGCCACTGCATTTCCAATCAGCCCATTACCTGTTCACCCATTCAAAACTAAGAAACTCCGCCTTAAATAAGCGCAATTTCCTCCCTTTTGCTTCTCATTTTTTGAGAATCTCATTTTTCTCATCTTACTCCGCCTTCGACCTTAGGGGGGGGGCACGAGGGGTTCGAGCCGGGCTAAATTCCCCTAGGGCTCGGAGTCCGCCTAGTTCCCGGTTCGCCCCCCTGACTGCAGACAAAACATGCTATTCTATTCACTTTTAATGAGGAAGTGTGAATTCGTGAAATACAGTATATAGTATATATGGGTAAAAGACGTCAAGATATAGGCATAAAAAAACTCTTACAAAAGTGATTTTATGTCCAAGTAAAGAAGTAAAGTGTCTATTTTTTCAGTTTTTTTGAAACTTGGTTGCATTGTCATTCATTGTAAAAATATATAAAGTAATAAGGGAGCATATATTTTTTACTCATTTTAAATTAAATTTAAATGTATTTTTTATTTTTATTTTTTTATAAATCTGCGAAAACATGAACAATTCTGTGTTTTTCTATCAATATGGAAAGGAAAGGACATGACTTGACGTGACGTGACATGTGGCCAGGTATGGTTTCTCATACTTGGAATTTGTGCTCCGCATTTAACCCATCCAAGTGCACACACACAGCAGTGAGAAGTGATCAACCATGCACACACACACCGTGAACACACACCCGGAGCAGTGGGCAGCCAGCAAATGGCATTTTAGCAAATGGCTGCAATATAAAAAAAATTATATGGGGGTCTGAATACTTCCCATACCTACTTTAACCAAACTTACAACCATTTAATAAAAAACAAAACTAAATAAATAAAAATTACATACATTGGCACATACATCTACACATTTTAACTTATCCAAGAACACACACTGTTTTCTTATATCAAAATTCCTCAGTCCTGCAGGTGTGTTAGATAAAGAAGACATGTGCCAAAAGGAGTAGGAGTGAGGAAGTCTGTCCTTTTCAAATCTATCCATTTAATCTGGCTTGCACTGAAAGACATGACCCCACCCAAGAAACACACACAAGACTCTTTTTATAACGTGCATCATCCAAAGTATTGTTCAAGGGATTTCTGACAAATAAACTGCTTCTAATGTTATCCTGTAATGTAAACGGCACCAGCTGCACACCATTCTTTAAGTCACAAAAACAATCAATCCAAACATTATGACTGTAAACATCTGCTCTGGGAGTTCTTTTCGCTCTATTTCTGATTGGCTTGTTGTTAAAAAAAAAAAAGTGTCTGACTTATTGTACACAGCGGCCCCTAAAAGTATTTGGACACTTACGATGCACTTAAAAATGTATGAATATCTTTGAATTACGTAATAAATTATTACACCAAGTGACATTTATTTTAAAGCTAGCACAAACACATTGAAATAAAATACTTTACTAAGTGAAGACAGAAAGCATTTATGCACTTTGTAGTTAAAACATTAGTGGATAGTTAATGTGACATCCTACACCTGTGATTACTCTAATAGGAGACCTGTTTAAATTTAGCAAGTCATCGCAAGTAAAGTTACTTCTGAGAAAAGGCCCTACATAATATATTCGCCGATGACGCCTGGTTTGGTATGTTCAAACACAACCTCATGTCATTTCAGACTTGTTTGGCTTCTGTGGAACATAAAACAAGATATTTTGATGAACACTTCAATTGCTTCAACTGCTATATTTTGTGGATTTTCTTTGGAAAAAGGTGCATTTACCAACCTTTTTTCAAAGATCTGAAAACATGCATATGCATAAAATTCATTGCAGCTTCCTAGTGGCAGTAAACAACTTTTCTGGTATAGTAAACTTGCTTGGCATATGGTTGTACCTGATGCGGAGGCCTGATAACTTACGAAAAAAGATTTTGCAGAGATAAGCTAAAATTGCATGGATTGCGGTAGCCAATGGGTTTTTATCTCATAATTGGTTTTGTTAACTATCGATTAGGTTTAGGGTGTAGTGTAGGTGGTGCATTATTTTTAAACATGATAGAGCGGTAATCTTCTTCATACAATATGTACAGCAAACAATAAAACACTAGATTCACATTCATACACTCTTTTGGCACTCTGTTCAGCATACTTTTCAGTGGACTGACGGGGTTCAAAACGTCAGTGAACACTTTCATTGTATGACTAGAAAAACACTGAAAGATTCTTCAGAATGTCTTTTATGTTTCACAGAAGAAGAAAAAATGACAGCACAAGGGGAAATCTGTTTTACAAATCTGAAAATATAAAAGTGATTGTTTCTCTTCACAAAACGTGGAATAAAATGGGTGATTCATATGGATTCTTTTTATGATGCCTTTATGACCTTTTTAGCTCTTCAACATTTTGGTCAACTGAAGTTTCAATGGAGGACAGTTTTAATAAAAATGTCTTATATCTTGTGTTTTTTGTAGATTAACCAAAGTTTGATGAGTGAGAACATGATGGCAGATTTTCTTTTTTGGGGTGAACTATTCCTAATAGTTTTGAATGTCTTGAAATACTTATTTTGGGCCTCTTTTTTGAAATCCTCATTACGGTGTATTCCTTGAGTCACTATATAGACTCTACATGTGGCATGGGAGAGTTTCATCTAAAGTGCTCTGGTTGCAACCAAACACAAATAAACACTCTCAGTATCTGTCATTCCTGCCCTGATAGCCTTTGAGGAGGTTTAAGAGGTGACTGTAAAACAAGTACAAGGTTACCCCCTGCCCCGTCACTTACAGCTAACCTAGTAAAGTTCATAACACATCTGTTAAAGGGCTTTTGGAGGCTGATATAGGACCTCATTGAAGTGTTTGAACTACTCCCCTCACTGCTGTCCTGAAGTCTCTTCACTTTTGTCTTTGAGCTATAAATCTGGTGTTCTTACACTTTATCAGTTCTCTTCTGATATACTGTGTCTGGCATCTTCACTTGGTGCGTGTCACCTTGAAGTACTGTTTGACAGGACATCGGCTGAGCCACTTCTGGGGAAAGAAATTTACTGGCATCCTCTTTGTTTCTGCTCTTCGTTGTCTCACTGTTAGATGGATTGATATCTGGTCTTGTTCTTAAGCTCTGGCGAGCCGTGTGTTCATTGTGCGCAGGGATTGTGATTCTGTCTTCTCTGATCGATGTCTTCTCCTTCACATATACTGTTTCTCTATCTCATTTGTTCTCTTGCTGTTGTCATCCCCTGGCTAGGGTCTCCTGCTCCTTGGGTGCGATGGTTCAAAAATGGCCTGGAGGTCCATATGGAGCGTTCGGTGCATGGTGTGTCTTTGGCCGAGAATGGCTCGCTGGTGATTGGCTCAGCTTCATCCAGTCACAGTGGAGATTTTAAGTGTGTGGCCACTAATGAAGCAGGATCTGCAGAGAGGAAGACCAGGCTAAAGGTCAATGGTGAGGCTTTTGTAGCTTTTCCACATGGCTAATAGCTTTATCAAGTATTTGTTAATTAATGTCTATTTAGTGTATTAAAACAAATTTACAAATTTGTATTGGTGATATTAATTAATTTATCCTGTATAGTGTACCTAGAAGTTTACAGAAACAAATGTATGTTCTGTTTTGTTTTGTTGTTATAGAGTCGCTACTTACAATGGATTTATTTGGAGGCTTTTTTTTGCTTGATGCCTAAATACAAGCAAGTTACAGTCAGGGTTTAGTGCTGGATGTTGCTTGAATTATGCTGAATGATTTGTTTGTCTCACAAATCTAGTTCCACCAGAGATTCAAGATGATGGGCAGCCATTGAATCTGACAGTCACACTGAAGCAGCCCCTCACATTAGGGTGTGATGCTCTCGGTATCCCAACCCCAACCATTACCTGGACTAAAGACAACAGACCTGTAGGTTTCCTCATGCATTATGATGATTCATTATTTTCTTTTCTTTTCTTTTTTATTCCTTATTTATTTATTTTTAATACCTTTTGACTCTCCTCCAATGCAATGGTAACATAGTGCCACCCAGTGGCCATAAAATTCCTCTCAAATCTTGGCCGCTGCTCTTTGAAATCAATTACTCGCTCTGTGCTTTAAGGTATTGGAGACTCCAGGGGTGTATCTGCAGAATGGAAAAAGGCTTTTAAAGATTTACCGTGTTCAGCATGATCACGCGGGCCACTTTTCCTGCACTGCCCAGAACTCTGCTGGGGAAGCCAAGAGGGAGTATATTATTGAAGTACAAGGTAAAATATAGACAGAAAAGCTGTGTAATTTAAAGCAACCTTGAGATTTATGGAACAAAGTATATATAGTAAGCTTTGTTTTTGTATTTAGCTTGTAATGATTGATGCAAATCCCTTTAGTTTCTCATATTTTCATATGTCCTGGTGTGCATGTTTAGCTCCACCAGTAATTTCAGGCACCTCAGGAGTGCAGGAAATGAAAGTCATGGCAGGGCAGGAAGTCGACATGCAGTGCAGAGTTAGTGGCCGCCCGCTGCCTACAGTGGAATGGAGTCGTGACGGAGAGTGAGTCAATGACGCACATAATTACATGCTCCTGTCATCTGGCTTCTGTGCTCATGTGTGCTCTTCACAATCTCTCTCAGGGTTTTATCCCCTATCGGAGACCCTCATGTGGAGTTTCTGGAGAAGGGGCAGGTGTTGAGGATCAAGTCTGTCATGCCAAGAGACCGTGGCCTTTATCAGTGTGTGGCCAGCAACAACGCTGGGACTCAGACACGGCAGTTCAGGCTGAACGTACAAGGTACTATGAGAATCATAAGGAATTAAATAATTCTTCTGGTTCTTATTACTCTTTCCTTGATTATGTAATAAATTCTAAGCCATATGCTTTTGACTAATTAAAAATAAACAAATTACAAGAGTCATCTATTTGGGAATCATATTTCACTAATAACAACTGAATCATAAGAGTCACCATTCAAAATATTTATTACACTGGTTGTGCTGTATGGTTTTGATTCACTAAAAATAACAGAATAATTAGAGTCATTCATTCAAGAATTGGATTACACTGGCTTCATTTTTGCAGTAGTTTTGAAAAACTAAAATTAAAAAGAACTGAATCGTTAGAATGGTTTTGTTTTACTAAAAAAATTATCATAAAACTGATACTTTGAATAATAAGACGAAAAATGTAATAACAAAAACCCTTATGGTTTTGTGGTCACATTTGGGAATCAAACTCTACTAGTTGCACTGTATGTTTTTGATTCACTAAAAAAGGGCGACTTGTAAGAGTTATTAGTTCAAGAACTGTATGTATTTCTTTTACTAAAAAGTTATGTTTGAATTTATATATTTATTTTATTTATATTTATATATTGGGCTTTGTCCCTTACTTAGGTTTCTCCATTTTCTCTGAATCTTTTGTTGATGTTATGCATGTAGATCATGAGATTTGCAAAGCCTTTGCAATTTGACGTTGTTTTTAAAATACTCCACAATCTTTTTACACACTCTTTCACAGACTGAAGAGCCTCTGCCCATCTTTACTTCTGTGAGACTCTGCCTATCTAAGATATCCCTTCTATAGCTGATAATGTTACAGATCTGATGTCAAATAACTTTTAGTTGCTAGATATTCTCCCAGCTGAATCTGTTCAAAATGTCTTGCATCCCAACATTTTCAGAATTCGGAATATAGACGGAATAATGGAAATTCTTAAAAATACAGTTCTTATCCAATCTGTATTCTCTGTCTTTTCTCAGCTGCTCCCATAATTCGTGATGCCGGTGAGAATTCAGAGGTGACTGTCGTTCTGGGCTTCCCTGCTGTTCTTCACTGTGAAGTTGAGGGCATCCCACTTCCCACTATCACCTGGCTAAAGGACAACCAGCCCATTGTGTCCAGCCCTCAGCTCACATACACTCAGGGTGGACAGTCTTTGCATGTGGCTGCAGCCCGTGGAGAGGATGCAGGCACCTACACCTGCAGAGCAACTAACCCCGCTGGAACAGCACACAGACAACACACACTGAGAATTATGGGTATGTATGCAAGGTAAAGAGATTTACATAGCTAAAGGTTGTTTGTTTTTGTCAAAGATTAATGCTGTGCCATTTCCTCAGTACCTCCACAGATTGAGGGGGATTCTACGACTCTCAGCTTTGGCAGACGAGAAGAGAAAGTGAGAATTAATGGGACATTGACTTTGTCATGCCTGGCCAAAGGCTTTCCAGAGCCTGTCACACAATGGTTTAAAGATGGACAGGTCCGTATTTCTGTTTTAGATCTTTTAGGTTGTTCTATAGTTATGCCTAGACCATATTGCATGGTTGTGAGTGTCATATTGCCTTTTATGCAACAGTTAATGAATGAAAAGTAGATAATATCACTCACATTTTAAACAGTTTTGTCCCTCCAATTAAAATATTTCCAAACAAAGCAAAAGCATGATCAAGGCACTGAACAACATGTAGTTTAGGGTTTAGAAAAGCAGCATTTTCAAATGCATTGGTTGCATGAATGATTCAATGACTCAACGATTAATGTAATCACTTGTTTCATTCCTGGATGAGTCAGTGTGTTTAAATACATACATGAGTATTATATTAAATTAGATTTAAATTAAATTCAGTATTCACTCATAGTAATTTTTTGTGTTGATTTGTGTTGTGTCTTTTTTCTTTGATTGTTAGTTAAAATTATAAAAGAATAAAATAAGAAATTAAAATGAAAGCAGAAAATATGGGACACAGCAGCTCATGTCCAGGAAGGAACTGGGCCTGAAATAATCTTTTTCTAAGTATCTTTTGTGGAGTAATGAATAAGACAATCATATTGAAACACTCTCTATTCCACAGCTTTTAAATGGGAATACACACACTGGTCTGAGAGTGAACAGTCACATGCTCCTCATCGAGAATGCCATGCTGTCTCATGAGGGCCAGTACACATGTGTGGTTACTAATTCTGCTGGAGAGGACAAGAGAGACTTCCACCTGATTATACAGGGTCAGTGAAAATTATACACACGTTAACTTCAGTTAATATGCAGATATTAATGATTAATGAACAACCTCCTCAGTGCCTCCAATCTTTCACCGGGTGATAAATGGTGCTGCTGGTTTCTCGCTGGGGGAGAGAGAAGGAGATGAAGAGGATCCTGATGGTACTGAAGGGATGGTTGAAAGACGAGAGGTGGTACTGGGACACTCTATCAGTCTGTCCTGTGAGAGCAATGCTATTCCTCCTCCTCGACTTAGCTGGTACAGAAAAGGCAGGCAGCTTACCAGCTCAGACGGAGTTGTGTTGTTACCTGGTAATATTATTTTTTTTAGTATTTTTTTTATATAAATTTCAAAAGAACAGAATTTATTAAAATGCATCCCAGAAATAAAGAATTAATATGAATTCTTTTTGCACATAGTTTTTTTTTTGATAGTGTAAGTATTTATTAATTTATTAGCATGTACAGTACATGTCTGCAAAACTTGGTTTTACCATGTGAGCACCATGGCTCTTTTTAATTATTGTAGTTAAAAACAAACAATGCCATTGATCTTAAATTAAAAGATAATACACTGACTGGTCCATACAGTATATATACAGTACATTTTTGTCCGTTTCTCTTCAGGAGGGAACGTCCTGCAGATCCCACGGGTTCAGCTTGAGGATGCTGGGAAATATACCTGCCAGGCTGTGAATGAAGCTGGAGAGGACAAAATGCACTATGACCTGGAGGTGTTGGGTAAGGAAGTAAATCCAATTGGCAAATCTCTATGGCATTCAAATTAATAAACAATATCTGTCAGCTTCTTTAATAATGCTCATGAATAATCTGCATAAACCTGACAAATTATACGTTTTACGCAGTTCCTCCTTTGATTGATGGCCAGACTGATGAGTTCATGCAGGACGTGGATTCTGTGGTCAACTCGACTATATCACTGCGCTGTGATGTCACAGGAAACCCCACTCCATCTGTATCTTGGCTGAAGGATGGTCTGCCCCTCTACAGCGGCCCTCACCATCAGATACTAGAGGATGGGAAACTGTTGGAGGTGATGGTCATGAGCTCAGAAACAGTTTTACTCCCAGTCTGTCCTAATTAAACATAATATCTTTGATTTATAGGTTATCACTGATTTATTACAAGGCTGATACAAAGGTTTTGCTTAAGTGTAATAAGTGAAGTAGCAGAAAAATGAAGTGGCAGGCCTTGTGTGACTACCCTGTGTGTCTCTGTAGATACTGAAGGTGCAGGTGTCAGATGCGGCCAGTTATCAGTGTGTGGCAGAGAATAAGGCTGGAGCTGTCGAGAGACTCTACAGCTTGTCTGTTCAAGGTAAGAGCAATTGACAGGTCTTCAACAGTCGCAGAAAACCAGGAAACATCAGGGAATTGTATTTAGCAATCCTGAAAATGTAATGAAAAACTCCTGCAAAAATGTAGTGCAAAAATAAATGGAAAGTTAGTGGGATCATGTGGCACTAAAGACTTGAGTAATGATGCTGAAAACAGCTTTGCCATCATGGGAATATATTCTATTCTATTCTATTATAGTATAGCATAGCATAACTAATTAGCTATTTGTCTAATACTCTGTTAATAAAGCATGTGCTTTTCTTAGTTCCACCAAGGATTGTGGGTCGCCGAGAGGAGGATATGAGTGTGGTGGAGGGTCACATGATCTCTTTGCTATGTGATGTGCAGGCATACCCGCCTGCTGACATCATCTGGACCAAAGATGGGCAGGTGCTGGAGTTCAGCACTGGCATCCACATACTGCCAGGTGATTTGTAGTCTAAATGTATATCAGTAATGCTTTGTGAAGCATGTACACATGTATATAATGTGTCACCATCTTGTTCAAAGGTGGTCAGATGCTGCAGCTTCCCAGGGCTGGACAGCAGGATGCCGGCCAATATGTCTGTACAGCTACAAACTCAGCTGGACAAGACCAAAAGAGCATTCTTCTTACTGTCTACGGTTAGAGGAATAAATGAATTTTAGTTCATTAATTGCTTCAGCTGATTAATATAGCATTAATGTTTTTTATTTGGCTCTTTTTCTAGCTTTGCCTTCACTGGTGCCACGTCTTGAATCAGAGTATGAGGTTATGACACCTCAAGTCGGGTCATCACTTATTCTGCGCTGTGAAGCCAACGGCACCCCTCAACCAGAGGTCACATGGTATCGTAATGGACTTCAGCTGGCTGCTGGGAATGGTTTGAGGATAGAGCGCCAGCAACTTGAGATAGTTGGGGTGCAGGTAAGACAACTTTAAATGCGTATGTATATACACACATAAATTATGTTATTTTATTTTATTTATTATTAATTGCAATTAATCGTTTGACAGACCTAATTAAAATACAAAACCTACCTCAAACTTGAGTTATCTTAAGTTAACAAAGAGTGTAACTGTATAAATAGTGCAAATGTATGAATAAGTGTTTCTAGTTATTGCTTTGTTGACATGGTTTCTTTCCTTAGGTGGCTGATGGTGGGGTGTACACCTGTAAGGTGTCCAACATTGCAGGTCAAGTAGATCGCACCTTTAGAGTGACAGTCCATGGTGAGTCCTAAAAACACAGTGCGACTTTAAACATTTATGATTTGTAACAGTTACAGGTGCAATAAACAATTTTGCTATCTTTAACTTTCAGTGCCTCCAGTGATGGAGGGCCCTCTTCATGAAACCCTCACTCAAAACATGGGCTCACACATCACCCTTATCTGTGAGGCCTCTGGCATACCTGTACCCAACATTTCTTGGCTGAAAGACGGCTCTCCTATTGGTCAGTTAAATGCTGCCCCACATTCAGATTTTAGCTAGAATATGTATTTTACTCATTTTTTTGCGTTTTGTTTGTTGTTTTTATGTGTAGAAAGCAGTTTGCAGTGGAACTGGTCAGCGAGAGGAAACAGACTGGAGTTAGGCCCTCTGCAGCTCTCTCATGCTGGCACTTACACTTGCATCGCAAAAAACAGTGAGGGGCAGACACAGAAGGACTACTCACTTACTATATTTGGTAAATTTGCACATATTGCTAATCTCTGTATCAAATAATTTCAGTGCTGTTTCTTGATTCACACTGTGTTTTATTTACTCTATACTCTAAATAACCTAAATGCTTTTGGCTCCATCAGCGTCACCCTCCATTATAGATTCTGGACACCCATCAGAGGTCAGTGCTTCTGTTGGAGAGGAACTGACTCTTGAGTGCCGGGTGATGGGTACACCTACTCCCAAAGTGAGCTGGCTGAGGAACGGAAAGACTCTTGAGAATGGAAACACAGAGTAAGACTCAACAGTTTCTTTCTTTTTAAATACTACTACTACTACTAATACATCTTTAATGTAATATAATAAACTAGACTGTGATATATATTTAAAATATTTATGAGCATATAAAGTATTTTATAAATGTAAAAAAAAATGTAATCAAAAAGAGAGAGAATCTTAATGAAAACTGCTAAATTTTCCCAGTCAGCTGTTTTGGTTGTAATATAATTTGTAATTAACTGCATTTAATAATATTAAATAATATTAGTAAAATAGCAATAGTAATAAAAAAAATATAAGAAATATAAAAATATAAAAAATACAAAAAAAAGTCATATTTTATTTGTGTGTGTGTGTATTTATTTTAGTTTTTTTCCCCAATTTATATTATAAATTAGTGCTTGACAAAGGAAAGTTTGTTTATAGTTTTTAACTTATGTGTGTACTAATAAACACGTGTATTACAGTATCTCTCCAGATGGGAGCACACTCACACTTCTGAATATAAGTCCAGAGGACTCGGGAACATACACGTGCCTGGCTGTCAGCTCCGCTGGCAAAGAGAGCAAGATCTATACCTTGTTTGTACTGGGTGAGAACAGTTTTTTTCTATAATGTTTTAGCAAGCACAATACAAATTTGTTAACATAGACACAAACTCCTCAACTTTAGGTGGCAACTCACTTTTTTGAAATCAAAATAGGTCACCAATAGGTAATATTTCATGTATCTGAGGTCTGAGATGTGGGAACGGGGAAGAGAGAGAGGGCAAACATTTAGCATTTTATGTCTTAAATAGCCTGCATAGCACTTCATCTTTTATAGCATGGGATTTTAATCAAAATTAAATGATAATTAAGAAAAAATTAAAAGTGCCTTAAAGTAATTACAATTGAGTATATAAAAGAAAAAATTCCATGTGGAGCATGTCCCCGGTTTTCAACTTTTTTGTTTACCTTGTACCTGTTTGCAACTCTGGTGAAATAATTTCTATGATTTTTGCACTACAGTTCCTCCCTCCATAAGTGGAGAGACCAGCGTCCCCCGTGAGGTGCACACCACTCAGCACAGTGTGGTCACACTGGAGTGCAAAGCCACTGGGACTCCTCTACCTCAAGTCAGCTGGCTGAGGGACGGTCATCCTTTACTCCTGTCACCCCGTGTCCGCCTGCTTTCTGCAGATACCATTCTCAGGTCAGTTTTAAATTTCAATTTCTGGTATTATACATAAAACATTAGATTGATGGTGTCCTGTATTCTGTGTCTGAACAGGATTGCATCGGTGCAGCTGTCTGATTCTGGCATCTACACTTGTTTGGCTCATAGCCGAGCTGGATCAGCTGAACTCAAATTTGACCTACACGTGCAGGGTACAGAAGATTTTTTCATTGAATCATTTATGTAAACGTCAATCAGTTTTAACCGTTGCTGTTTGTCCCCCTCATCAGCTCCCCCTGCGGTTGAGCGCACAGAGCCGACTGAGCAGGTGGCGGTGGTCCAGGGCTCTTCGGTAACGTTGACATGTGAAGCTCGTGGTGTGCCCCCTCCAACTCTATCATGGCTGAAAGATGGCCAACCGCTTTCGCTGCATCGTAATCTTCTTCTGGATGGACAGGAAACCCGCTTCCTGCTATCTGATGTGGGTCCCAGTGATAGAGGCCTCTACAGCTGTGTGGCCAGCAACCAGGCAGGAAGCAGTACCAAGACTTTCAACCTATCCGTGCTAGGTATTTACAGTTGAAAGCAATGTAAAAATGAGAAGTAAAGAAATTAAAGAAGGTTATTTGAGTTTTTGAACCCCTAAATGGACACTGAGATAGTTGAAAAGAAAAAACATATCTTTCAAAGGTTTTGACTTCTCTTGCAAAACTTTTGTGTTCCTCTTCCAAACTTTGTGCTTGAGGAGAAACATTTGCATAGGGATGCAAACATTTTGTGATGGAAATCAGTGCTTTTATAAGTAAATGCAAAGTTTGTTGAGGGCACACAAAACTTTTGTATGAGAATGCAAATATTTAGCGAGAAGTCTGAGGTAAGTACAATATCTTCGCCAGAATAGTTTCTTGGGGAAATGCAATACTTCTTTATTTCATATTAGGGATGAATAAATGCATAATATCTGATATAAGTAATACACTGTGGATGTATTTTCCCTTAATAGTGCCCCCCAAGATCTCTGGCTCTTCATCCCCTGACGAGCAGCTGGTTGCAGTGGACAGTGTGCTGGAGCTGGAGTGTATCGCGACCGGTCTTCCCCCTCCAACCCTCAGCTGGCTGAAAGATGGGCGTCCACTACAGGAAAGCATGGCTGTCGTAGAGAGAGATGGGCAGCTGCTCAGAATCAACAAAGTTCAGGTGCTTATTTAAATGAAGGTGTTATGCTTGTTTTTAACATATAGCTTTGCATTTGTTTGTGGCTTTGTGGTTATGCTAGTATGTTTTGAAACAGGTGGAGAATGCAGGTCTGTATACCTGTATTGCTAGTAGCCCAGCAGGAGAGGATGGTAGAAACCATTGGGTGCGCGTTCAGCGTGAGTATATGTGACTGTAAATAATGCTACAGAAGATTTTTATTTGATGGTGTTCTTTTGTACTTCGTATTCATCAAAGAATCCTGGAGGAAAAAAAAAAATATATATATATATATATATCACCGTTTCCACAAAAATATCAAGCAGAGCAGCTGTTTTCAACTCTCAATAATAAGAAATGTTTCTTGAGAACATATTTCTAAAGGATCATGTGAGACTGAAGACTAAATTATGGTAACACTTCAGAATAGTTGTCCAAAATAATGCATTAGTTAAGCATTAATTAATGGTTAATTTGTTCACAATTAAGCATTAGTTGAGCAAAAACAC
>JAUCNO010002028.1:0-15032 GCA_032353835.1 Enteromius viviparus
CGAGTTTCTTTCATGGTACCTAAAACCCAGGATTGGTGCAAACTAATCCTAAACTTACCTGGCTAGCCAGCTAATCCTGCTTCATGGTACAGGCCCCAGTTTCCAGAACACACTTCTTCTACCTCCATCACCTGATTCAATAACCACAATCACTTCAGAAATTAAACACGATCATTTGAACTTTTTATGTATGTCAGATGTATTATGTGTTATTATAATTATTCTCTTTAGGGTATTAGAGAGAAGGCAAACTATCATAATTTGTAATTTTCTATATGCAAGAAATAATATAATTATAGGCCATTTGTTACCGAAAATAGCCCAAAGTGCCAGTAACATTAGAAATATGACTTTGAAGTGAACTTATGAAACATAACCTGATTTAAGATCAAGACTTTTTTTTCAAAAATAAGTAGTCTAGTGACCTCTTGGCTTATATTAAAGGTAAACTGTGTCAGGTATATATATCTTTGATTATATTAACCAATTAATTCAACTGCCATTAAATGGAGACAGATAAAAGACTATTTGACATTTGATAACTTTTAGAAAAAATATTCACTTTATTCATTATTTCAAACTTCATATTTCAACACGACAATCACCGTGTCTACTTTAAATGAATAATCATTTTAATTGGTTCAATGTATCATGTTGATACTCTCTTTTTTTTATCCTACATGGCAAGTTTTCACAATTGAGAAAATCATGGAGCAACATATAATTCACATTATCTTTTTTAAATATAAAGAGTGCTCTCTACTGGATATTCACCAAAATACCATATAACACTATCAGGCAGATATGTTTGATTAGTCATGTCTGTTAAAATCACAGCAAGAAATAGCCTTCTGTGTATTATTTAAGTCAGATGCAGATCATATATGACTGTTGAGCTCTATTTAATCAATCTAAAAATACTGATATACTGGTTAGATTTTCACTTCCCGCTGAGCTTTAGGACGTCTCTGACCATGGCACCGATCCCATCAAAAATCAAGTGCAACTTTGTTTCACACATGAAAGCAGGTGTGGTCACCACCTTGTTCTTCTTGTCCACATGGGCTTCGTGATGGTCAAAAGTTAAGGGTAATTCAGACAAACAAAGGAGTTTATAAAATTACGGAAAAATAAGTGAAAAAAGTTTCATAATTATGAAATAACACATTTTTAATTAATATTGACATTAATTTTATCAAGAGAAGAGAAGAGAAGAGAAGAGAAGTTAGGATATAGTGACTTCTTTGACAGTATGTTTGGCTCCCAGTGCAGTGATGGCTTGAGCAGTACCAGCATATGGCCACTTCCCACCTTCTTCCTCCTCATGACCCACCGTCACATCCACACCAGGAAGAACTTTCGCTGCCAGCACTGGAGATATACAGCATAACCTGGTGACCACAAGACAAGTTGTTAAGTGCTCTATATCAGAACATGTCTGTAAAGTCTGATTTGATTACAGTTTTTCTTGATTGCTAAAACACTATAACCAAGCTTTTAAAAACCATAACGCTATTTTTCTATATACACTATAAACACTATTCCCTGCTTTGACACATGACTCAAATTTGGTGAACTATTAGTGCAGAACTCAACACACAAATCCCTACATTTTTCATTGCTTACACCTTGTGGTCATTTAGAAAACACTAGCATTCAATATTCTTCACTTAGTTCTGCACAGTTTGAGCTCAGTTAGCCCACAACTACCCAGGTGGAAACACTAGGAGTCAACATTTATCACGCACCAATCAGAACCTTCAATGGAGATAAAAGGGCCAAAGTCAAATTACAGTTTTTCTCTGCGTTTCTCAGATCAGAAATGAAATTCTCAGAACTTCTTGTTCAACCTCCACATCATCTAGTCTCTTGTGCATAAAACATATCTCATTCTTTTGAACAAGTTGCCATTACTCTGGTACAATCATGCAGCTGATTACGTATATTTGATTTGGATCTGATTATTTACACAGTGACATCTAGTCATTACTGTAATACATGGTTTACTGTAAGTCATTACGGTAAACACAAATTGGTTGATCTTTTATAAACTGTCAAACAAATTTTTTACACATTTCTTTTTATATAGAGTCTTTTTCAATCAACATCCCACATACAGTAATGTGTACATTTGTACTTTTGAAATTAATATATGGCATACATAATCAACACAGTCTGCTGCATTTCAGTACAGTAACTGCCAAACTGATGCCGTAGTTCATAGATCAGGTAATACTAGCAGAGTGTACTGTCATATTGACAACATAACTGAGCATCTTGTTTTTCAACACTGACACAAAGATATCAAGCACGCAAGAGGATTTTACCCCCGCTGTTTGTCCAGAGCCAGTATAGCCTGTGAAGTAGACCAGATTTTTTGGCCTCACCCAGAGCAAAGACAGGATGCTGAGGCAGAAGATTTTTTTCATTTGTACTGTGTAGTGCATGAAATAATGAAAATGTGCCAGTGTATACATTGGTTGTGTCTTTTGTGTTCATGTCAAAATGTTTTTGAGGAGGAGAACCATAAGCAGCATAACTGTTTTGGAAATATTGTCTTGAATTAATTGCACCAGTGTGTAAATCTATGTTGTAGTGTGTGTGTAGAGGGCAAAGTTTGGTTTTTCAGCAAAAGTTAATGGTATTGAGTGAAGAGTTTCATTTTGACCTGAAAATAGGATGTTTGGGAAATTGTGTATGATGTTATGGATTTGTGTTTAATGTTGTGAGAATATGAGGCATAGTTTCTAGAAATTTGTTTAAGCAATCGAGAAAAACTGTAATGACAGAATTTTCATTTTTGAGTGAATTAACCCTTTAACAGTACAGTAGCCTTGAAGGTAGGTTTCTTTAAGTATATTGTAGATCTGGATTTAGTGTCTCTTGGTTTGTTTTGTTTCTTTGTCATTCCAGACAGCCTGGATGATGATGAGATCAGATCTCTGTGTGGAACACTGGCAGTTGTCCACCTCCTTAAGCAAGCAAAATGTTATTACAATAAACTAGTAGGTTGGTACAATTGACAGCAAAATGAGTGCTCAGAAATGTGAACTGATATTTCCTACTTACACAGTACGGCAAAAGATAGAAATAACCCACTTACAAACATTTTTTAGCTAGTGATGACTGACCGTGTAGTGTTCAGATTCTGTGACTACACTAACTCCTGATAACACATCCTCACAAGACCTCAGTTAGCGACAGCAAATTGAACTGCTTAATGTGAAAATTGGCAGGCAGTTTTCACACTAAAATAAAGACTGTAGCAGACCTTGTCTGTCTCACTCAATCAGCACATTGGCTAACACTTCCTAAAACAGATCTTTAAATAAGCACAGAAACTCCAGGCTTTTCTAAGAGCCCTAACCAAACAGTTTTGCAGTCCCCTTTTATCCTCGCCCCTCTGTTATTAATATGGCTTATTTAGATGTGTATTTATCTATTTATTGTGAAAGTGCCCGCAGAAATAACTTTAGATCCTCTTACGGGGAGCGCTGATCCCCTGGGCACTTGCTTCCTGTCGGAATAGTGATTCTTCAGGAAAAATGGGCTGTAATCTCCTGCCTCTCTTACTATCGTGACAATCAGTGCTCACTCTGAGTGCAGATACTAGGACTCACCATTAGCTGACTGACTGATGCTAATTAAAAGTAGTGGGTTTTACATGCCGCATGGAAATAAGGCTTATTAAGTAACTAAAAATCTAAACCTATGACTGATAAATGGCTAGTATGACTAATATATTGAAAGTTATTTTATTGTGTTATGCTGAATATTACAAATTCACAATAAGTTTTTGCTCTGAAGTGTTTTGCATATTGCAAATCCACAATAATGTTATTTAACCTTTGACGTCATCTGATGTTGACTTAAAAGATAATCTGTGAAAATCCAACAACTAATGGATTCTAAAAATCGGTGGTTTTGCCCCTCTATAGAGGCAACAAATCATATGGATCTTGACGGTTGGCAACAGCTTAGGTGCTTCAATGGTTTTGAAGTCATGTGTTATACAACCTTTTTGCATTGTAAATTTTTTGCAGTAGGGTAATGCTTTTTTTCAATTCATACTGACAGTAAAATCTCTTCAGCTGTGAAGTCTGTGTTGCTACTTTTGTGAACCATATTTTCACGGTGCATAATTAGGCTGAGCGGATGAAGTGCTGCTTGCAATCTGCCTGGATGAAAAAAATTCTGAGACAAATAGCTCTGCTGCGACACTCCCTTCTGCCCACAAATCACGCTTACGCTAGGCTAACTCCTTCCTATTATCATTCCTCTGTAAGTGTATCTCCTTTCTTCTCATTCATCTTTTACAAATCATCATTTTTCTCCTTTACCTATTCTCCTTTCATCTTTCTTTTATTTTGAGTAAGATTGCTTGATCGTCCAAATGTGAGATCCACAGTAAAATTATAGGTCCTGCTTCATACATTGTGCAAAATTGCGTCTTCAGATCATGTTTATGGTCTTTACTTTGTGTTGAAGATATACATAAAAGGCACTGTTAAAGACATACCTTTACACAGTTTAGTCAATAGCAGAGATGTTTCTTGGCCTGCTCTCTGGCATCAGCATCTCACAGCAGCAAAAATATGGCTAACCGCTCAGTTGAGCTCATTACCCACACAATGTCACTTCCTGTCCCCGAGCAATGTGCTCTGCATTGGGATATTCTTTTGTCTGTGCTTCAGTTTCCCTCTAAATCATTTTCACTGGGAGACTCTTTCCTCCTCTGCACTTCCTTTGGGTGTTTTGCACTTTTTTTTTCTAAAAACAAGCCAAGTTTCTGGGATGTAACTTCCTGTGTCACATAAGAAAAGAAGGTCTTCGTTGTCAGAGCAGCTCGGGCTAAAGGGCTTTTGTTATGAAACAAGCTAATCAATGTCAGGTGTATAAGAGCAAAGCTCCCATTCTGTCTTTCCAGTCTAACCTTGATTTGAAAATTTCACTGCTCCTTTTAGCAAGATATCTCCGACATCCATGTCAGTGACTTGAACACAGATCCTTGCAAGAAAAAGACAACTCTAACCTATATTTATCTTTTCAGGGATGTCAAAAATAGGCTTGTAATCACATTTACCAAACTCAGGAAAGGAAAGGTGAGGATTACTTGAGTGAAGAAGAGCTTTCCTTAAGAAAGTACACTGTGTTTTACAAGTGTTAAAGACTGATCAGGACACCTGTATTCTGCACATTTCCCTGTGCTATGTCTTGTTTTTATTAAACATAGAATGCATGAACAATGTGAACAGCCTAAGGCTGCTTGCCCATCTTTAGTAAATATGGCTGAGTGCTGAGTTAAACCCAATCAAAGCCTCCAGGGTTTATCGCCTCGACCCAAATGCACACTTATCTGGAGGCTATCGAGCCGTATTTAAATCAGTGCTGGCAGGCTTCTGAATGTAGTAATTAAGTGTTTCTCATCTGGAGCTCAGCATGTCTCGACAGGTCCAGAGTAGATTCCCCCCTCCTTGACTATTTTCTCATCACATCATGTACGGCACTATGTTTTTTCTGGTGATTTCAGTGTCTCAAAGTGGCTTGGTTTCAGCAAATGCCTATTCACAGAGGGCTTGGGTCACTTATAATATGCATTTTGGAATGCAAACCATCTTTCCAAACTTGTAATGAGAAACTATTATAAACTGGCTGTTGCCAACAAAAAAGGAACTTAAACGGCTCCCTGTGGTTCTCTGCCAAAAGCTAATGGTTTAATGGTTTTAAGTGAAGAAAAAAAGGTGAATAAAATGTTAGTGCTATTATTTTAGAGTTGTATTGTAAAATATATTTTCTTCTTTCTTTATTTTACAGTGAAATATTGCTATAGTAATACTTTGCTTTACGGGCAGTTGTGGCCTAATGGGTAGAGAGTCAGACCTGTAACCCGAAGGTTTGTGTGTGCTAGCGTCTGTTTGAAAACCAGCAGTTGTGGAGGAAATATGAATGCATCTATGGCTGCATTCAAACAGCAGCAGAATACGGTTGTCAGTCCTGTATTTAGGATTGACAACTGTATTTTCTTTACTGGTGTGAGTCTCGAATTGTCTCGTTCACACAGCAGCTTTCAGTTTAGAATTCTGTCTGTATGAACGGGCAACCGGTGTCAAGCCCAAATTCCTTACCAGTAACCATAGCGGCAGTGTGTGAAAGTAACCATATTAATGATTCAAAAACAGGATTGACAACCGTATCATGCTGCTGTGTGAATGCAGCCTATGAGTTTTCTGTTTCATGTAGACCGTCTGATGAAGAGCCTTGGGGCTTGAAACGTCACACTTGATATGTGAAAACTGTTTCAAATAAGATTTTTTTATATTTTTTTGGAGCATAGGTGTTGCTGCTCCATATTGTCTACTGCATGCATGTGTTTCGCGTTGTGCTTAACAACACCCTTTAGCTGTGATGTATTCACAATACAACCTTATTGCTTACTTACAGCACTTAAGCTCAGTGTCTGGTCACCATATGGAGTAGAGGGTGTAATGAGACGCCTCCGTCCTCTATCTGTTAAACACAATAGCGTGTAGGATGTAAAAGGTCAGACACCAGGGCTTAATATTCCTGGACAGGAAGTGCCTTGACCTCAGTACAATGAATATTATTTGTGGATGTGCAATAAAAAGCTGTTTATACTTTGCCAACGAACATTCAAACATTCACTTTATACATTTAACATTCACTAATAAATAAGTAAATGAAAAAAAAAATGGGACGATTGTTTCTGTCCAGTGCGCTCGTTTTATCACATTTAACCATAGCTGTCGCCCATTCTTCGTCTGGCAGTGGCATCGGGTATGCAATCATATTTCTAATTTGTATTATGCTGACATCACAACAAGATGATATTTATGGCTCCCCATGTAGCCAGATCTGCACTAGTTTGAAAGGACCGCCTCAGTTTTTTTTTTGTTTTGCGTTCAGCTTGTGCTGTGACATAATTGTGACGTTACATTTGATTGGCCTGGTCATGTGTCACTCAGAAAAACAGGCAACTCATCCTGTTTTTGACAAAGCTCCTGAGAGAGGAGCTGTAAAAACATATTCAGATGTTTTTTGTTACTTCTGCCACAAATTTCTTCATCAACACCTAAAATTAAACTCCAAAAAGGTGGATCCTTTAGTACAGTACACTGTACACTGTACCCTGTTTTTACTTTTTCTTTTTTTTTTGCGGTGTTGTCTACTAAATGCAGAAAAAGCTGAGCTAAACTGCACTCCCTCTCATGCAAATATCAGCTCTACTCTGAACGTCTCCATATCAATTTCATTCCTAGACCATATGCAAACACAGACTCAATTTTGTTTTGTTTTGTTTTTTTAACCAGTGTCATCTGGACTGGAAGATGAGGTCACTACCACTACCGGTGCACCACATGAGTGAATACAGACTTCCTCGTCAGCATTATAGTATTTACATGTCTCTGTCAAATATTTGCAGTCTCCTCTCCCTCTGCAGATAGAGAGACAATCTGTTTACAAATGGGATTGAGAGCAGAGTCTGTGTGCTCCTTATTTCCAAATCACTTACTCCCTCTCTTTCTCTGTCTTTTTCATTGAGACCTAGAAAAACTTGGTGTTTAAGATGCATCAGTCTAGATTAAGCCTCTGCAGTCTTTTGCTTCAGGCTTTATTAATCAACAGATGAACAGGCATAGGGCTGTCTTTGCTAGTCACAGAAAACAAGGTGAGGGATATCATACCCAACATTCACACTTTACTCAAGCGAGTTTGTATGTGAACTTTGGTGTAAAGGTTAAGTAATATTATTTGAATATTGTGGTTGTTTTTGACCAGCCCTATCATTTGAGGATTTCACTACAGAATTGTTTTTATGTGTCTATCTTCTCAAAATAAAATTATACCTTACTTTTGCTAAAAAATTGCATTTGGATTCAAAATGGATAAAGACAAGCAACTTGCTTTCAAAGCACTTTGAAAGTTTGTGGTGTTCATTTACTTCAGTTATAGGTGAACATTATTGACAAATATTTGATTATTTTAAACAATTAAATTAGATCATGTAAATAGAATTACTTCTGATCAAAGTTTCATCAGGATTATGTTTGGTAAAGTAGACAAAAAAATTGCAAGATATGCAGCTCCCAGCTGTTGTATGAAATCATGATGACAGCACAATTGTAATGTAGCATTGTGAGTTGTTTGTTGATCATTTTGTAACATGTTACAAGAAGAGCGGATTCAATTTATTTTAGTTTACAATTTTACTCACCCATCTTGGCTTTGGCTCTGGCTCACTATTATGCAACAGTGCATATTTAATTTGAGGCTAACTTCATTTTAATACACTAGTCTTGGCATTAGGGCAGCGTGAAATTGTGCTTGGGTCAGTATTTAATACTTTCAGCAACATTAACACCGTGATAACAGGCCCGCTCAGCAGTTCTGGAGAAGCTCCTCTCCTGGTGGCAAAAGTGATGAGTGCTCCACAATGTGTGCTCCATCTTTGGCTAATCATTTTTCTTTGCTGCATTTTTCTCCGATGTAGCAATAAGGCAGAAACCGCTTTATCCTCTATAATCAATGGAATTTTTCAGACCAAGAGCTTTCAAGTGTAGGTCAGTTTCTGGAACACCTCTATTCTGATTCAGAGAGAGATATAATATAATCTCTATAATAGAGATTTATTACTATTATAGTAGTTAATGTTTATCAGTGTATAAATCTGTAACTCATACTTTAATCATAGTTTTTCGTTTATTTCAATTTTAGTTTGCACTTATTAAACTTATTTTAGCATTTTTTTTTTTATTAAAACAAAACAAAGTTACCTATGTTACATTGTAATTTAGGCTACATGTTTAGTAATTTACAATATTCATACCAACAATTAACTGGTTATTAAATGCAGGATGTGCTAAAATCCTAAACACAAAGTTTGATTTAAGCGTATTTTGATTGACTGTTCTGCTTTTAATGTTACAAGACAATTTTTTTCCTTTCCCCTTTAGATTTCCTTTATTCGTCAATTTCACAGATGTTTTAAAAAAGGTATAGTCGTGAAATATACTTCAAATTTTTGTGTAAACCCAAGTCTACGAGTGTTGATCGCCCCATGATTTCCATATGTTTTTGTTGACCAGCAGGATTCCAGAATAAGCATAAACTGAATAGAATAAAATCATCAGTGTTTGTTATGCGCTGTTTGATGTCCCCTGGTCTGCCGGAATTTAAACTAGCAACTGCTGAGCATTACACCAAGGTCATGGAGCATTTCACTGCTGTTTTGTGGCATCTTACTTAAAGGATACATCCTTGACTTGTTTATTTATGATGACAAACGGTTTTCTGTTCTTCCAGAGAGTCAAGCAGGCGGCAGTGTCTGTGTTAAGGTTGTTTAGAGTGAAGGAGGTTTGAGGCTCAGTGGGGCTGCTGTTGAACGACTGATGTTTTGTTTACTCAAACGTTACAGAATCTTCACCATTTCATTTGCATTGCTAAACACAACAGGCTGCACGTCCCCCGTCTCCCACTGGCTCTTTGCGTGTGTGTGTTTGCACTGATGCTAGTGTCGTACCACTGCCTGAAATGTGGATTCTGCTTATCAGTGGTAATTTAACCTCTCTCGTCCTTACCTGACTTTGTGGAGCAAGCTGTATTATTACTCACAGCTTGCTGCAGGCCAATTGACTTTTAAATGGGATTGTCCAAAAACAATGTGAAATACTACCTTGCTTTGATGAGATGGATTACATACGTATAGCACCGTGGGTAGCCTGTGTTGACCTACACTATATTAGTGCAAGAATTAGTTCACATTCACTAAGACATTAATTTGAACGAGATACATTTTCAATTAAAATGTCCTACACTAAATTTTGGAGGTACTTTAAAAATTCAAAATCAGTAGTGAGTGACAAGAAATTTATAAAGTAACAAAAGATTTGGGTTTCAGGTAAATAAATGGACTTATATTCTTTTAAGTATCATGAAATAGATCACGGTTTTCACAAAATTACTAATCTGCACAACGGTTATCAATATTGATCACAGAGCTCCTAATTGGCACATTACAGTGATTTCTGAAAATTCAGCTTTGTCATTAGGGACAAATTACATTTAAAAATACTTTAAAATAGAAACAGCTATTTAAAGGCGTGAGTGACATCTCAGCAGCCAAAACAAAAATCTTTGTCTGCTAATTCACATTTTTTAGTAAAGCACACTCATGGATGACAGTGCTTGCTAATTGTTATTGCTAATAAAACATGCATGTAGATATTTTACATAGGCAGTTTTTAAAGGATGTTCACAGATACTAGTACTGATTTGTGTCCCTTATGAATGTAAAAAAGAGGTGATGGTTTGTGTATGATCTTCAGGTCCAGGACCTCTCCTCAAGCCTGCAAGCGGATGTTGTCACGGTGCATTCACACAGTCTGACTTGCTGTCAGACACCTGTCAGAGCACATCAGAGCAGTGAGAACGCAGCTAAACACAAAGGAACTGGCACCTGCCTGTCACTAACTGAGGTGCTGGTGCAGTCGTAATTAGTTTAGCTAACTATACCTCACTCGGCTGCCTGTCTGTAGCTTCCCTTTATAGCACCCAGGTTTGTACCGTATCTATAATACGTGTTGAATTTTTCAATGTGTGCTGTAAATATTTTATGAATCTTGTCAGAGTGATAATTGGGCCTTCGTTGAGGGGTTCCTTTCATTATGAAGGATTGCGAACATAAGTTTTGAGATGTGATGGCTTTTCACAGTTTTCTTCTCAGTGCCCAGATGTCTGACTGTCAGCTAGTTTGTCATTATTGGATGAATAATAAACCATAACTGTAGAAACTGAGCAATATAGCAAAGTCTTTAGCTGAAATGTGTAAATTTACCGCAGTACAAGCATCTTCTCAATTCAGGAATAGCACTTAAAAATCGAAATATGTTATTGTGATGGAGCTCTTCTTTTCTGAAGACTTTAGGAATTAAACAAGCGGAAAAAAAACTTGTGTCCTTGTGTCAGTATAATTTGTATATGTGTGCTTGTGAAGACGTGTGCACAGGGATGTTTATTCTTGTCAGAGGGGACTATGTGCTTGACAGGCTGTCTGTGGTTATCAGACTGAATGACCAACAGCAGGTTAGTTGTAATCTGGATTCTTTCCCTGGGATTTGGGCTATTTACCCTCCCCTTATTTTTAATTCTTTATTAATCTGGAGATGAGCTTCTCTATTATAAATCTAATCCGATACTGATATCTAGAGAGCAGAGTGACCCGATGACCAATATAATTCCTTAAGGGGCATTCACTGACAGTGATTTGCTCTAACAAAGTGACTCAGCATCCTTCTTTTTCAGCCAGAGTTGACTTATTCTGTTGAGCTCAACTTTACACAGTTGCAAGGGCAGACAGGACTAGATGGGTGTTTGTGAGTCGGAAGGTGTTTCAACAATGCATCCTCTCTTTTCTCCATTCATTATGTCACAGTAACAATGCATTGATATGAACTGATTTGCAGTATATTCATTGTATAAGGATGGAAAGACCAGACCTCGGTCGACTGCAATCTCTAACAGATGCGTTTCTTCAGAAGAACAATATAAAAGCTCATCTCATTGAATTAATCCACTGTAGTCTTCACTTTAAGCCTCCGATTGAAGCAGTTGCTGCTCTGATTTGTTTGAGAGTTCTAGCTGAAAGTATATCTCTTTTCATAACCTTTGTGCCAAACTGAGTGGCATAGCACCTAAGAAAACAAAGGGATGTTTTCTTTGATCTGTAGCAGGAAGCTGGGTACTGGGCCAGGGGTCCCTTGGCGTTTCATTAAAAGTCGAGGTTGTGGTTAGGACTGTCCTGATTCGCCGTGGTGTGACCCATCTGTTGTATATGTGGGCTAATCTTAGCTTTAGCCAACCACCAGGGATTAAAGAGAAATAAGTAAGCCTCTGCTTCGCCACTGCTCTAGGACTGCGGGCGCTGTACCGCACTGCTTCCTGGCTTTCCAGACTACATTTTTAACTTCTTACATGTTCGCTTACCTTAACTTGCACTTCTGTGACTTAACTCTTAGTCACTCCTACAGTTTGCACACAGTACGTTTTTAGGAACTCCCTCAAGACTTGTCTCTTCTGTAAATAAGAGTTCACGAGGATTTGTTTCAACAGATATGCGTTGTGTTTCCCAGCGTATGTAATGACCATGATCACCCAAATGACCCTTGACCTTTATCCATCTAGGGACTAAATCCATGGGTATAAACATGCATAAATCAGGATTAGTCCACTGCACATGGACTGTATTGTTCACTTGAACTACTTCTTTACTTTAGTATTCGGCTCAAGGCAAGGTGAAGACATGCTGCTTCTGGGTGTTAGGAGTAATCCGATGGTTCAGGGCTAATGTTTTAGGTGAGCTGGGTTGTACGTGTGTGGCTCCACACCGAAATACCTTGTCTTTGCTTCGTTACCCACTTCTCTCTGACAGGGATCAGAGAGCAATGTCCTGCTGCTTTATTGCTGTGGGGCAGAGTTACAGAGTTCCTCTTCAGGCCTTGCAGAGTTCATTATTTATGAAGTTAATAAAGGTTGCTGGAAGTGGGCCTTCCTTCCTGCCATACAGCTTGGGTGACCTCAGATGGAGAAGACGGCTCAGTCTTGGAAAACGTTCTTTTGTCAGCGCAGTCAGTGATGTATTCTCTCTCGCCGTAGTTGGGAAGCTCTTTTGTCGTGCTCTTATTCTCGTATTCTCATTTGTCTCATTTTCACTCGCTCTTTGTCTCCTTCTCCTTTTTTTTCCTTTTACTGCGTTTGTCTGATTAGCCAGGGGACAGCTCTGTGCCTAAACAAAACAGCCTTTATGTGAGAGGAAAGGCATTTCTTCAATGGCCCATATTGACACAGCACCAGTTTGTGTGCTGATGGTTAATGGACTGCATTGACCCCCTGAAGAGTGTGATACATCTGACCAACTCCTGTGGGAGCTGAGTTTGAGCTTCATGCGGAATTGTAGATCAGTAAATTAGATTCTTTGATTTCAGATCTCAACCCATGACATTCAAATAGTTACAAAACTCAGAAGCAGATTACATGTGCTAGACTACTAGTTTCTGAGGGATTCGTTTGTACAGCGTTTTTATGGTCATAGTAAAATAGCCTGGAAAAGTAATTGATATTAACAAAATCCTTCATTATTAACCCTTTTTAAAAACATTTTCTGGACTGCTTTGCTTAACCTGCATTTGATTAAAAGGTAAATAAATTTTTTTTTGGCAAAGGAGTTTACTATTAAAATTACTATAAATACTCTTGAAATAACATTTTGCTAATTTTAGAATTAGTATTTGCATTATGCACGTTCTTTTTTTAACCTTGTAACGTCAACTTTAAGTTAATCCAAACTTTTTTTCAATTTTGATGGGTTTCCGTGAAGACCTTTAAGTTTTGTGTGTATATGATATGATGGTTTTATTCAAGTGAAACAGTGCTCATGAAGAACTCTGAGCAGTTCTAGTGATGTTGTTAATATACATTGTGGGAATAACACGTGCTTGAGTAAGCATCCGTTGTAGTTGAATGGGTTCTATCAGAGTCCAAATAACTGACAAAAACATTGCAATAATCCAACTAAAATAAAATCAATAGTATTGCTTTTTCTGCAGCATTTGCCCGGCAAGTACTGTAAAAAACTCACTAAAAATGACCTCATTCAGACCCCACATTATCTCCAATAGCTTGCCATCTGTTTGGTTGATGATATGTCTCACGTCTGCATTTTGTGCTTTGACACATGCTTAACATTATCTAGCGTTAAGTGTTATAGGTAGTGTTTTTATTTTTACACAGACTCCATGCATTTACTGATGACATCCTTTATACGCAATTCCATAGTGCTAATCCTTATTAAGCTTTTCTATAGTATGCACTTAATGGGATTCTATAGAGAAGCGGTCTTCCAAAGAGAGCTCAGAGAGTTGCTGCAGATCTACAAAAACACACACACAGAATAAGGAGTAGTAGTTGATGAACTAAGAAGTATGACCAGCCCTTTTGAAACAAACACACTCTCTTATCAAAGTCTTCTTACTGTCTACTTCTTTTTCCTGTTCATAAAACAAAGGTCAACCTTTGAAACAACTCTGCCACCCAGCTAAAGGCCACAGACTGCTGCATGAGCTCACAGGCTTGGCACGTTCCGTTCCTACTGTAAACTTTCAAAGCTTGGTTTTGCGTGGCTCCATGTACAACAAACACACACACACACACAAATATTCTTTGTATTTCTCATTTGCTAGAAAGAGCTTCCCAGATTTTTTGGGCTATCACACCGTTCTAGATCGGGAAGTATTTTCTAGGCGCTCAGATGATCTTTAGAAGAGGTTCTTTGTTCCAGAAGACTGTCTAAAGAGGTTAGAGCCAGTTATTGAGTTTTCATTGATTTTCTGCATTGCACTTGTCCTTTCCTATTTACCATCTAGAGTGCTGATTGTGTACGAATGGATTTAATGAATTTTTTAAGAAGTGGTTTGATGCTGTGAATGTGGGCCATTACAACTCAAGAAGAATTTTTAACAAGTGATCCATGTAACGCTTTATTGGCAAAGTCTTTGGTCTGTTTGAACAGGAGATGCTTTTACCTGTTGACAGACAAACAAGGGCATTTTCATTCCTACATTTTGGATACAGTACAGTAATGGAAATCATGAGCAATGTCACAATTGCATTTACAGTTCCTTAACAGCTTCATTCAATTAATTTCATTTAGTAAATGTTTGTAGAAGCTGTTTTATCAATTCAAGTCACTTAGACCAATTCAGATGGAACACTTTTTTTTTTTTTAGGACTGATTCGAATTAAAAAAATGTCATAGACATCTTATAAATGAAATATTATAAATGTTTTACTGTATTTTTTAATGGCTCCAAACCTTTGAAAGATAATGTTTCTCATCTTGTTTTTGGTCTCTTCTAGTTTCTTCCACTCCTCACATGCTTGTCAGTAGTGGTGCAACGGATCACAAACCTCACGGTTCGGATCATATCACGGATTTTGAGTCACGGATCGGATCAATTTTC
>JAUCNO010002029.1:0-15029 GCA_032353835.1 Enteromius viviparus
AGGAGTTTACACAAGACTAGATAATGATCGGAGATATCATCGCTTTGCTGCAGGATCTCAACACCATTAACATCAATAACAGATCGTTGTACAGAAATAATATATAAACCTATTTCCTATAAATGCTTTTAGACTGTGTTGACAGAATTTCTGAATCTCTGAATTGCAACTATTAATATTGTTGTTGTTATTAGTATTAGTAGTTATTTGTTTTAGTAGTATTTATTTATTTTAAGAACCTATATCTAGCAAATAATTGCTATGTATCACAGTTTCCATTCCTATGATGTGTGTTTGTGTGTGTTTTTTATGAGTGCAACAACATCAACAACCATATATATGTTGCAACTGGAAACTGGAATGCATTGCCAAACATACAAATATGATAATACTAATAATATCCCCGATATCTCAGAAACGGATTTCTTTCCTGCTGAACTGATATGCACACCTAGCTTCATACAAGTGCTATTGTTGTTCAATGACCTAATCAGAACTTTCATTCTTCATAAGTGCTCTGAGTTGTGTGTGTGTCAGGCGGTGTGCGGTCCGCTGGCGTCTTTGCTTCACTTGGCTGAAAGCCTGAATTCCAGGACTGTCAGGTTTGTGGTGAATCAATACTAAATATATATAGATTGCACTCTTCTCTACTAATGGGCTAAATCTGTCTACAGTGTCAACACTAGATCATTTATTTAACACATAATATATCAGTAATCAGTATTTTGCGCAGCTGATTCTCATCTGTGTTATTCTGATGGGGAAGCGTTGTTGCTATGGCAATCGTTTTTAATGATTTCATATTATTTGAAACGTACGTAGAGAGAGAGCAACTGTGATTAATTGCTTTGATGACGTATACTTTGTCAAATAAAAGAAGCGTGTGTAATGGCATGTTTGGGATTTATGACAATAGAAGGCAATCACATATCTATAATCATTTTCTTAGAGCTCTGATTGCTGTTAAAGACACTATCGTAATTGTGCTGAGAATCTCCCATTCATACACAGTAAACACAGATCAAATATGAAATCTACAACCATATAACCTGACTAATTTCATTCAAATATTTTATAGGTTCATGCATATCACATGAATCTATAAATCACAGGGAATAATAACCACAGATGTTATTCTTGACATTATGAGGCAGTCTTAGTTAAGTTTAAACACTGATACTCATCTTTATTTGATAGTGTTGAATCTTGTTATGAATCCGGCTGAGCGGAGTTTGATTCTCTCTGAATAAATAACATATGATCACACAGTAAAGATCGAGCAGTGATTATTATCCATGTTTTCCTGAACGTGAAATCTCACTCATTTCTTCTAAATCTTAGTTTGTTGCTGTCTCTCTCCGTGTCCTGCTTTCTCTCACTCAGCTTCACAATGATTTCATCAAATGGGTTCATTATTCTCATCTATTGAATTTGAACTTTAATGTAAAAAAAAAATATATATATATATATATATATAGAGAGAGAGAGAGAGAGAGAGACTTTGGTCTAACTAATTTTAAGTCCAATGTTCAGTCAGATATGTTTAATAATCTTCACAAATAAACTATGAGGCAAAGGTTCAAACAATTGAAAATGAAATGTAGACATAAAGCATCATTACAGTTTATTAAATTATAATCTTAATATTGAAATAGTTTCACAATGTTTTAACTAGAATTAAGTCTAAGTCAGCGTCATGAACTTCTCGAGGTACGGTTACTCAACCCTCGGGATCAATTCCTCTCCTTCTCTGCCAAAAGTGTTCGCCCAACACGCCTCCGGTGCAGAAGGTGGCGCTAACACCAAAAAGCTCATTGCCAACCGCAGTAAGAAGAAGTCACTGACATTATTGCAGCTGCATTGGCCCGTGTATGTTGGTGGCATCCTATACTGATCTAGGATCAGTGATCCACAGCATTTATATTTCCGATTTGTGCTTAAAGAGCTTCGCTAAGCTATTTGATTGTGAAAATAGCTACGCTACCAACACGCTACTGAGAAGTTTACTTAAAATCAGTATTTATTTATTTTTATTTTAGGTGCAATGACATGACATTACCGCTAAACCCTGACATATGTACATATTATACATACGTATAATCAAGAGACCAGAAATATTGCTTTTGAAATACAATTCTGCTGATTCATGAGGAAAAATGAAGTAAGTATCTCAAAAGCAATGTCCTAGTCTTTATAAGTGCTCGTGCCAAACCAGTGTCCCTCCTATATTAATGTACTGTGAGCTCAGGAACATTTGAAAGCCAAATTGCTCCCGGACCTTTCACATGCTAATGTAAATAAGGAAAGGCTGGATTACACTACAATTTCTCTTTTCCCCAAAGCACTCAGACACGAGAGAGGAGGGATTTACAGCGGCCATCAGAAAGACTGCAAAGCCCTGCCAGATATTGAGAAGGTAGGGCTGGTAACAATTTTCCCTCTAATATATACAGTATCCTCCACAGGAGACGCTTTCAGATGTTTATAGTTTTGCAGTGTGTAGATCATTTTGTGAGTCTAATTTTGATTCAAGCATTTGTTTCAACACAAATCTACTTGAGACTCAAGTACACTTCAGTTTTTATTGGTGTTTAATTATTGTTTTGACTTTGTAGAGTACAACGGTATTGTTGTTAGCTTCTTATTTTACATTGACCAAACCAAATAACTAGCGGTTTGTATCTGATTTGAAACATATACTCTAGGTATGAGTGCTGTAAGGAATGTGTTTTAAAACATCAGCTTGGCTCTTTTCTGGGGGCTGGTGTTTTGTGATTATTGGCAGGACTTTGATGCTCTGTGGTTCGACTCGCCCGCGTCATCCCTAGCAACCACACAACATCCGTGCCAATGATTACAATAACTGAGCCCGCCTGTATTTTTCTTGTGGTGGAATGGAACTTTTGAGTCTGCGCTACAGGAGGTGTCCTTTAACTCTTACACATCCAGCGCCGTCTATATGTACAGGAAGTGGGAATGTGTTTTATGGCAGATGTGATGGCCAGGCATCAACATCAGATCTTACTTTTTTCAAACATTCATTTATAAAACAGAATCTGTGATTGTATTGTATGCAGATGAGTGTGTACAAGGCTTTATTTAGGGGGATATTTTGACTGTAATGGATTGTTAAAACATGACTGGTGTTTTACAGGAGACAGCTGTGCTGGTTTGGAGTGGAGGGGCTGCTGCTCACAAACATTCACAACCCTGATGGTAACAAACACAAAGGTAAATGCAGCCTGGAGAATGTATAAAGTGCAACATTACAGCATATGAATTAGAATAATAAACTGAACATTCATTATTTCATTAATTTATACACTCTTTCACTCACTTACTCACTCATTCAGTCACTTATTCAAACACTCACTGACTCACAATAATAGTGGTCCTAAAATTAAAATGACTTCAGTTACTCTGTTCTATATACTTTTGTATTCATGTTCAAATTAATTACACCATTTCCCTCTGTCATATTTATATATATATATTTGTTCATATTTTGTTATTTTAGTTTAGGAGTTACCTCACATTTCTAACTCTTCTGTTTCCCAACACCATCTCACATTATCTCATACATTAACAATGAGTCACACAGGTATATCAGAGCCTGTCTGCCACCAGCGGTGACTAAACATGTTGTTATGACTGCGGATTTCTGTGAATGTCTGTTCATGCAGAACTGAAAAACACCTAATGTTTCTATTTCAGGTACAGACTGAAACATTACATCCTATATTTCAAGATCAGGAACCTTCAAAAGCACAGATATAATATCTACAAGCAAGTGTGTTTCAGTGTGTTTTGAAAACAGGTAGTTTATTTGTAGAAAGTCATAGATCTCTTAATTTATGGCCACAGCATCTATTCTTTCTTCTGTGTAATGACCTGATAGAGCTAGCAACAACAGCGTTGTCCATTTCTAAACAACACAAGAGTGTTTGATATCCAGTTTATATAACAGTGCAGTTAACACAAAGTTAAGATTGAGTAACTTACATTTTAGATGCAGTATTGATCATTTGTTTTGTGCTGCACTGAAAAAAATGCATGCTTCTTTTTTGTTTTGTTTTGCAAACAAATGATGTTTATAAATAAATTCCAGGAGAAGCATATACGAATGACAAGGTTTGTACTTGTTACACCTCGTTCCCCAATCAGCCTGATTACCCTATCAGAGCTAAGAAGTTTTCCTTTAAATAGAGCAAACTCCCCTTCTCTGGTATCTCGTTCTTTGCATCAAGATCCATTCAAGTAAATTGTCAGACTCTGAATACTCCTCGTGTAATTCCAAGCCTTAGGACACCGTTCCTCCAACAGTGCTAGCCACCAAACAACCCACGAGAGCCCGCGGCTCCTAGCCAAGGCCACAGACCGATACGCCAACAAGCAACCCTCCGCCCAGACGTCTCCGCTCCTGTTCACTGCCACCACAAACACATCCGGAAGCCATTTATCTGTTCCTGTCACCAAGAAATGGACAATCCCTGCCCTCTGCCAAGCACTATCTAAAGCCGCCGTCCCATTTTCTTGACAGTCAAACAAAGCTGAATTACTCTCACTTTTCACAGCCTACCAGTCAGCTCAACACCATCCAAACAGCAGCAACAGGCCCTCTGCAGAGCCTTCCAACAACAGTTCCCTCTCATTGAACCTCTAGCGATCAGCACATCCAGCCAGCATCCCAGCTTCTCCAACCTCCAACCCTTCGTCAAGCCACCAGATCGACCAGCAAGCCGTCTCCAGCCATCAACCATTCACCTGGTCCCCAGCGCCATTTCTCCCGCAATTCAGCACAAGCCAGTGCCAAGTCCAGTTCACCACTCCCGGAACTAGCTATTCTCCAGTTCACCCAGCAGCTCAACCCAGCTCGGATCCGGACTTCCCCTGCCTTCATTTCTTTTCTTCCTTCCCCTCTGTTCCCCTACCTCAGCCACAATTTGCACAGCCCCACCAACAATCCCTGCCCCTTCGCTCTCTGTTCTTCCTACCTCCTCTCTCACCCACCCATCTACCTTTCCAGTTGTATCCCGCGAACCCCCTCCCCATGCACTCCAATTGGATCACACCCAATCTCCTCCTCCATCAGAGCGCACATTCTAGCAGGTGCGGACATCCATCTTTTTTCTCTCCATGGCCGTTGATCTTCAAGCGCTTTCAAAAGCTACATCCAATTAAAATCTCTAGGGCTCGGAGTCCGCCGAGCTCTCATCCTTCTCCCCGGAGAGCACACCAAACACACTTCTTCTTAATCTATATTTATAACAAAAAAAAAAGTTAGTTTGCTATTTTAATAAAAAAACATAGTCCCAAACACAGCAGAACTGTTGCGATATACAATATCAGTTAAGTGAGTATTTCAATGACGTATTCCTAAAGCAACCTGTCCTCTAACAACAACAACAACAAAATGACCCTATAAGTTGTTTATGCAAGCACCTTATTACAACTGATGTGCTTTTTAAAGATACAGTAAGAGCCCTCTAGCAGGCGTAAAAATAATGACAGCATCATGTTTCTTTAAATGCAATGTGTGGACTTTTTACACTGGTCTCATGGTAATTGAGCACACATAACCCACTCCTAAACCTATAGTGCAAAATTATAATTTATAGTGCAAATACTTTTTATGAGCATGCACATTATCTGGGATCAAACCCATGATGACATGATTACAGATCTTTGTACATAACACAATGCAACTACTAACTGAGCTGCACAAACCCAAACTATGGTGCAGATAAAAATTTTAGGGATTTGAACAAACAACCTACACGGGCATATTAGTTATTAGGAGACCAGGTTGTGCTAAAGACAGTCAGTTGTTTCATTCCTGAATGAATCAGTGGGTATAAACGAAACCTTTCAAGATTCAACAACTCACTCATAATGCAGTTGTTCTGAAGAGTGGGCATTGTCCATTTTTTCCCAAGAGAACCTTTAGGAAAATATTAGTCTACAGATGAATTAACAGACACTTGCTTTTAGATTTTTCAGTGTGCCAAGCAATGCCCTTTAACCATGGTAAAACCACAGTAATGCACAGTCTCAAGAGGCTTAATACTTCATCACATTGCAGTATTAATGGTTGGACCTCTGCTATTTCTTTGGGTTTTGAACTATTATTTTCAATGGGTTTGTTGCTACTAGTTGGAAAATATTGTTCTAATAAGTGGTCCAAACTGCGAGTTTGTAAAGTCTTCATCACTGGTCTCTGGTAATTCACACCTGCTTCCTGATTGTCAGGGGAATTTCCCGGCAAATGAGATCTAGTCTGTTTGATGTACTGTAGTCATGTCCGCCTCGATGGAAAAAAAAAAAAAAAAGAGCAAAACAGAACACGTCTTGGCAGTAAAATATAACACTGTTGTACATCTAACCTGGCCTTGAGGATTCAAAACATAGTGATGCATATTTTCATCTAAAGCAAACAGAAATTTTCTAAAAAGAGGCGTCTCTTTTAAATAATGGTGTTAGGGTACGTTTCGGTAACGTGATAAAAGACAGAATTCAAGGTGAATTATGGACAGTTTGGGAGTGTACGTTTCAGTTACCCGATCCATGATTAATAAAGACTACAATATTTTTGTTTTCTATAAAGCAGAGATGCTAATAACTCATCTTTGCGTGCCAAAGAGAAGATTTAACTTGTCATACATTGTGTTTATTTGAAGTTAAGCTGGAATTCTCCACAGTGAAGTCTTTACAGATACATTTGTCTTGCGCTCGCACGTTGTCCACCCCACAGAAGCACTGTCATATGCTTACATCAGCGCTTCAAAGGTCACGGCTTGACCTTTCAAGTCCACAGCCAGCAGCGACTTCACCTCGTTCCCCCGAGACCGTGTTTCTGAAAATGTGGATCCATCACTGTTTGCTCCAGGGCCTCAGGCAGTGACGGACCCAGTATGATGGTCAGTAGATGCCCCGGGATGAAGAGTGTGACCTTTGGTATGATGACCTTAACAAGACTCAGTGTTTCCTGAAGCTCTTTAGAGAAAATATGATTGCTGTGGCTTTAGAGACACAAACAAAGAAGAACTATGTGGTTACTATAAAATTGTTTTGATTTGAGAATTATTTTTAAAGCAGATATACTCTTGTGAAAAATTTAACTTTAATAAAATTTTAAGTACTGTTTTTCTTTAATATCTGAATCTGGTGGTAACGTGAAGTTGGAGTGCTGTTCTGTTGGCCTTAGATAGCAGAAATACGATCTGGATCAGGAGGCCACAGAGAACAGCTCCCCAGGTGCCTGAACTCAGCAGGTGTGAATGTAGCCACTGCAAAATGTTGTTAAACTCTGTGGATGATTTCAGCGGAGAGAGAGAGAGAGAGAAGCTTCATTGTTTCAGGTTTAAACCAGTAAGTTTGACCCAGAACTGCAGTTAGATTTACAGATTGGCTCTGGGTTGCTATCAGCAGGAGGTCTGCAGGAAAGAACTGCCAGAGTTTATTACTTCCCCAAAACCCAGATGAAAGACCCACTGCCCTCAGAAGAAGACTGTTTAAGAGTATAATCATAATTAGGCGCTTGGTGAATAATTAAATTAAATTAAATTAAATTAAATTAAAAATTAAATTAAATTAAATTAAATTAAATTAAATTAAATTAAATTAAATTAAATTAAATTAAATTAAAACACAGAGCAGCTTTTTAATAACAAATGCTGAATAACAGACAAGCCCTCATATTCATACAGATAAAGCAAGGTCAAAATCCGAAATAAAAACACTCAGTATTCAGTGTACGCAGCTCCATCTTTTGGTATCTTCTCAGTGAGGAAAGAAACGGCGTGTGCAAATACGAGTTGATCTGGAGTGTGTGGGCTAATTAACAGAAGCTATACTGCAGCACATACAGTACAAGCACAGAAGACTCTTAATGAGTGTTAGCTAGAGATCAAGAGATGAGTTATAATCCCTGGATATTTATGTACAAGACAGCATCAACCGTTTGTACTAAGGGTCAATAAACAGAAATCCTGAATTCTTATTAGTTATTTTTTATTTGTTCTAATTGCCAGTTTAGCCTGTAGGCACATCGGTTAGCAGGTTAGTTTGTTTAAATGTCAGTGTGCTTTTAGTTGGTGTTATCATTGTGTTATCCTTCTTCTACTACTTCTTGATTTCACTTTAAATCTCTTATAACTTGGGTTGTTAGTTTTGTATTTTATCTACCATACATTGCCATATTTTATGAAAGCTGAAGAAGAAAGAAAAGTAATCCCATCAGTGGGTTGATATTTGTCAGATTCATGGCAACACAGCTGCTGTACTTTCTGCTAGATACATTGTTTTTATATTGTGCATGTTATAAATGTGTTATAGTTTCCATCATTCAGCAGCATATACTGCATCAGCTCAGATCCCACTCTGAAGAACTACTATTCTCTGGATTCGCTAAAGTTTGGAAAGTTAATTGCATTGAATGTTTGGAGTATACTCAAGACTTTAGCTCAAGGCAGTTTGGATCAACTCAGTGAGACTAATTCCTTTCTTGTTGTCTTTGGATCATTTAACAGGGACCGCAGCCATTATTTGCTGTCACTACTTTGTGTTTGTGTTGGATTATTGTTGTGATTTTTGACCTAACCTACCTCTGAACTTCACGTACATCTGTGGTGGGCTGTCACATGGTGCTATGATTTCTCCCCAGCATTGAATTAAAAGAGAATTCTGTTCAGATTAATAGACAGCAGCCTGCATCTGTCTGAATGTTTTAGCAAGATAGCTACCGACAGCTGGTCAACTGACTAAAAAAGGGCCTTTGATTGCGTTTATGTCTATAGTGTAATATAAGTGTTCCCGCATGGTCTGATTGGAAGCAGAGGAGATAAATACAGATGACAAAACGGCACCTTGCTGCGGCAAATCATCTCGTTTATTTTAAAGTGATACAAATAAGATAATTCCTAAAGCAAGAACCTCCCCATACATTAACTTGAGCGGAGATTGAGCTGTTTGGGAAACACAGGCCTGGATAATTTAGATAAACACACAAACAAGAATTCAATGAACAGCAGCAAGCTCTTATCGGCAGCTCCTGTCGCTCAATCAAGGCCATTTCAATCTGAATAGCACAGACATCAAGGGATGAAGGAAAAAAGATGAGGGAGGGAAATTTGAATAACAAAGTAAAGTACACAAAGAGTAAAAATCAATGAGTTGAGTGTCAGAATTGGTATTCCAGACAGGATCACGCTGCTGGCCTGATGATACACCGAACACGCCAAACTACACGCTACTCATTCTTCGTCTTTTTCTTTCCTTCTTCTTTCTTTCTTTATTAATGATAAAAAAAAAAAAAATATCTTGAATAATGTAAACTTTTGCGATCTGAAACAGCATTTAGATGCAAAAAGTCTGTTACGGTGAAACATTAATTATAAATAGTGTTTTGTCAACAGGTCTTTAGATAAAATGCCTTAATATTGGAAAATGTACTGAAAGTAATAGTTATAAAAAAGACTTGTTATCTCTTGTTTCAGACTTTTTTTCTTGCAATACAAATAAATCAATTAATTCATGAAATACTTAGACAAACCAAACAATTAATGAATAAATATAAACTAAAGTTAACTAGTGAGTTAACTGGTGTTTGGATGTATTCATTTGTTTTAATAAATTTCCCCTTATTCAGTTCAATTCAGCTCAGTGTTGTGGTGGAGAAAAAAGAAAGAAAGAAAAGCCAAACTGTTGAGAAACAAACTCCATCTTCGCAATTCAGAACAAATCTCAGTTTTGAAATAAAATGTTTTCTTTGTGTGTATAACGTCACAATTTGCAAGAAATTAAACAATATATGATGTTTTAATGTAATTTAATGTAATTTCATCATTTTAATCATTAATATGTTTATTTATATGGTGGCTATGTCAATTTAGGTTCTTTATTTATTCATTCACAGAGAGAATACTGAAATTTTCACTGTGAACTGGTGGAAATAGTTAGTTTGCACGCTAATATTTGACGTTTCTGTGTCATCCCGTCCCATCAGTCTTGGTGTTGAGGATAAAAGCTTTCTCTTGACTCTCTCCTTCAAAGCTCTTCCTCCATCCATTTCTATTCTGGTGTCCTACAAACGAGCAAGCTGCCAGAGCCTGGTCAGCTCTGTGTGTGTGTGTGTGTGCGTGTGTGTGTGTGTGTGTGTGTGCGTGTGTGTGTGTGTGTGTGTGTGGTGGAATGTGGAGCTGTTGTCTGGTTATTATTCAGGAAGGCTGCTGACTCTCTCTGCCCACTCCTGACTCAGAGACAGCCTCAGCATCACAGCTGCTCTAATCTGAACACACACACTTCATAAGTTAATAAATTCATTTAAAAAATTGCATTACTTTAAATTGTGCTATACGGTGCTATTGTGTTACTGAATTTTAATCAGTCAAGCAAGTTATTGTTATTATTATCTATATATATTTTTTTTGTTTAACATGATACCAGTTACATGAGTGATTGTGTAACAGTATTATTCAGATTGAATTGATTCAGTGTTAAACACATTTTTGGGTGATTTTCAGCCTTTGACAGATGTAACTTGGCGGCATATTGTGAAGGAGAACAAAAATCAATCTTGTCTCCTCCGTGAGGTCATCCCATTGCTTTATTGTGCCGACACTCAATCACAGTCCGTGTTTTCAGAAATATATTTCAATTTGCGCCCTTGCAGCTGGAGTGAAAGTTCTCCATCTACTGACACCACACCTCCTCTGTTTCCAACACTACACCTTCTGTCTGTCTTCTCTCTCAAACCACATCAGCTCTCAGGAATATATGATCCTGCTGGAAATGGATTTGAATTTTGTTTTCTTCAACATGAGGCACAAAGTGGGGACTGGAGTGGATACAGGCGAAGAATAGAGAGGCTTGGATTACCGAGTCCTCGCTCTAACAGATGGCTGAAACTCTCTGTAGTTTTGCCTCCACTGCACCTTAAAAGAGGCCACATCTGGTCAAGCATCTCCCTTTCCTCCTCTGCCAAATCACAGCAGCACATATACCTGACAACCACGACTGATGCAACTCTAGTGCAAGGAGTCTGATGAACACAATGATCGTCGTGTCTTCAGTTAGAAGCATACCTCTCCTTCCTCTGTGGTAAGATGTCCTGGTGTTAGATCAATTAGATATATTTCCAATGAAACCTTGAAGCAAAATTAACTCTCGCTGTGACCTTGCTAACAATGATAACTCACATTACACACGGTCTCTGGTAACTTACACTTGTTTACACTATGTTCACAAAAGTACATTAAATACACATGCTATTTGTGTTTGGTGTTGGAACAAAATATATAAATCAAAATCACTTTTATTTCTAGAGCCTAAAGGATTCTAAAGGAATCTTCAATTGGCAAAGCCGCACAAACTTCTTGAGCTTTGCCAACAAGATTGCACTGCAACAACAATGCCCACATATCCTTAGGCCATTTTAATTTAGCCGCAACCCGTTCGAAAGCCACAAAATACGAGTCCACTTCGGTTTCACGGAATGGAGGTACAAGTTTAACGTACTTACCCACATCGAAGTCCGGTTGCCCAACCTCAGAACTACTGGAAGGGGGCCTGACACGGGGCAGAGGGACTGGTTTACTGCGCAGCATTTGAGCTTCTAGATCTAGTTTCCGGAGCCTGATATCCCGATCAGTCTTTATCTCCAATTCTCGCAGCTGAACTAGCCGTGTTTCGTGCTCCTGTTTTTTTAACGCGAGATCTAACTCCTTTAAACGAACAGTTATCATAGGATCAATTTGAGGACTTTTCTTACCACTTACAGAATCCGCGTCCTCAACTACGCCCTCTCCCCCCTCAGTTTCTGACTCGGCACCCTCCACTGAACCATCCTCAGGCAGAACGCCTGCCTCCACTAACTTATCATATAACTCATCCCTAATTACCTGTTTCTTTTGCTCTTTAGGGACAGTTAAATTATAAAATTCAGCTATTAAAATTAAATCCTTCTTTCTACACCGATCAAATTCTTCTAGCGTAGGCGAGAGTGTAAATTTTATTAAATCAAACTCCATTTTTCCAATTTCCTCCCCTACCTAAAATTCAAAAACAGCAAAGCAAAAATTGGTTAAACGAATATAACGAACGAACGGAAGAGCCCCCAATTGTCACGCCCCGGCCAGTCTAGGGTTGGCAAGGCCGATGACAAGATAAAAAGGAAAATTAATAACGAAACCCCTCTCCTGTACCAGCTCTAATAAAGACAACAGAAATTTCCGCAAAATAACAGATTATAGTTCACATTAAATAAATATGAAGCTTCACGTCGGAAGGGGATCAAGGCAAAATAATAAACAGAACGGGAGACTAACTGGGTTTACAGTGTTAACTTACCTACGATATATAAAGAAAAAGAAATAAAATACAGAGACCAAAAACAGGAGAAAATAAGAATTCCTATAAACAAAAAAAAAAGCAATCCCTAACCTACCGCTTCCGATTAACAAAAGAAAAAGATCAGGTGACAGTTAATTATTATGTACAATATAGAAAGTCATGTATGTCCGTTACAAGTTATCGAAGAAGGTTCACAACACACAAGTTAAGTTGTATGGAGCAGGAGACGAAGGGCAGAACGGTTCAACACGCACAGAGGAGCTCACACGATGCGCACACAAGCAGCTCCTCTCATTCTGCTCGGCTTCCCAGCATTTATACTCTCCCCTTGCCTCCTCATTTCCTGTAACTGGGTCCAATCAAGCTATCAGTAGAGACAGAGAGAGAGAAAGAGACTGCGCAGACTCCAAAGCAGGCAACATTTGCATAATAGATACTGCATTTAATAGTCAACCACATTTAGGGACGTAACACTGTAAATAACAACTGAGGATGGAGGGCGGGCACTCTGGAGGAGGCCTTGGAGCAGGGGAAAGTCCATAGTCCATGGCGGTGCTGAAGGTGGGAGGAGCTAGTGCATCGTCAGGAGCAGGATGAAACAGGTGACGGCCCAGTGACAAGTAAGATTGAGGCCCCAGGGTGGAGTTGACGGCGGGAGGAGCCATGGCGTGACACAGGTGATGTTCCAACGACCAGTAAGGCTGAGGCCCCAGGGTGGAGTTAACGGCAGGTGAAGCCATGGAGAAGGAGTCGATGACTCCAGGGGGCCGACAGACTATGACAACCCCAAGGTGTAGAGAGCCCCAGGTGGAGCCGAGCAGACGGAGCTCTAGGGTGACACCGATGGGCTGAAGGGGCATGGTGCAGCTGAGGACTCAGGTGACTGAGGCTGAGGAGGGGATTTGGAGGACCGCTGCGGAGTTGGAGCAACCGGGTGAGTTGTGGTGTTCTTGATTATCGAACTGGCGGGATAGAGCATCTGCTTTGCCGTTCTTGGAACCCTGCAAAGGAATCTTAAAGTGGAAGCTTGTGAAAAACAAAGTCCATCTGGCCTGTCTGGAGTTAAGATGTTTGGCTGTACGAATATATATTTGAGGTTTCTGTGATCGGTTAATACTAGGAATGGCTGTTTGGATCCCTCTAGCCAGTGACGCCATTCTTCCAAGGCTGATTTCATCGCTAATAATTCACGGTCTCCAAATTCATAGTTGTGTTCTGCTGAGGTAAGTTGGCGGGAGAAAAAGGCACAGGGGTACAATCGTCCGGGATCACCATGTCATTGGGACAACACTGCTCCAATGCCAGTGTTAGATGCATCTACATCAACTATGAATTCTTTATCTTTCTCCCTGGGGAGTCGATCTGAGGATGTTTGGGCCTCTGCGGGTCATAGTGGTTAGTGATGCAGCGACTTGGCAAAAGTTGCGGATAAAGCGACAATAAAAATTTAAACTGCTACAGGTCTTTGATGGTATGGGGTTTGGGCCAATTTAGTACTGATGTGACTTTTTGTTCATTCATGGATACACCCACGACGCTGATTATGTAGACAAGTAAGGAAATGCTGGTCTGATGGAACTCACACTTGGGTAATTTTGCATAGAGCTGATGCTGAATTAGACGTTGCAGGATGGTTCGGACGTGGTGAATGTGAGTATCATAATCCTTGGAGTAGATGAGTATGTTGTCTTTATACACAATAACATATCGTTTGAGTTCCTCCCTGAAAATGTCATCAACCAGAGCCTGGAAGACGGAGGGACTGTTGCATAAATCAAATGGCATCACCCGATATTCATTGTTCCCTGAGGTTGTTGAGAAGGCTGTCTTCCACTCGTCCCCTTCCTTAATTCTGATCAAATTGTAAGCACTCCTAAGATCCAACTTAGTGAAGTACTGATGTTCCAGGGCAGCTGGTACCAGATGTAAGCGGTAATGGTATTTAACAGTCACTTCGTTAAATCCGCGGTAATCTATGCATGGACGAAGTCCGCCATCCTTCTTTTTAACAAAGAAAAAACGTAAAAAAAAATGTTAATGGTGTAATGAAGCCTTTTGCAAGTTCTCCTCAATGTAGGCTGGCATACAGTCAGTTTCAGGCTGAGAGAGTGGGAAGATGCACCCTTTGGGTGGAGTGGTGCCCAGAAGAAGCTCAATGGAGCAGTCTGTATTACAATGAGGAGGTAGTCGTGTGGCTCTTACTGAAGGCCTTCTTTAAATCCTGATACTCAGTGGGGATTATGCCCTGGGAGTCGTCCTGTCTGAGCTCGCGGCTTGGGCGTGTGACAGCCAAGCACAGTGAGAGGCTTTACAAGAAAAAGGCTCGTAAGCCTAAGCTCGCTGTTTGGCCGGCTGGCGGCAAAGCGCATCAGCTGTCTGGAGGGGAGCAAGTACACTTTAACAGCCTCTGAGGCCCCTAGCTGACTGAGCGTTTACATCTATGGGGCAGTCCTGGTCCATAGAGGAGTAAGCTAGTAAATAGCGTCTGAACCCATTCAAAGATTAAATTCAAATTAAATTTATTTGTATTGCGCTTTTCATGATACATATCATTGCAAACAAAGTAATGTTTACAGTACATGTAGAAGTAGTTTGTACATGTACACTGCCCTACAAAGGCAAAAGACCTTAACTCACTAGAGTGTGGAACTGAGAAAAATGACTTTAAAGATTTTTTGTTG
>JAUCNO010002030.1:0-15007 GCA_032353835.1 Enteromius viviparus
TTATCACGCGATTTGAATGGGCCGTTATCAGTCGTTATCAGCCCATTCATATGGGTCAGTAGGGGCCCGCTGCACCTACTGGTAAAACGTAAAATTAAATTAATTATTCTAGCGATTAAATTGTGTTTATTTAACGTCTACCCCAACCCTAACACCTACCCTTTACGATGATAGAAAAACAGTATTATTGGCGTAAAGTGTTAGAAAAAATTTTTTTCGATTGATGTGCGCATGCCCAGTAGTTCTATGGATGATAACAGCCTTCTAAGCCTACTAGTAGGTACAGTACTACTGACCCATATGAATGGGTTGATAACAACTGATAACAACCCATTCAATCGAGTGATAACATCCGAAGCGGGTGCAGCCAAGGCGTATCTCTCAAATATTGTTCACAAATCTGTCTAAATTAGTTTTTCACTTTTCCGAGATAATCCATCCTCCTCACAGGTGTAGCATATCAAGATGCTGATTAGACAGCATGATAATTGCACAGATTTGTGTAAAAGGCCTCTCTAAAATTTGCAGGGAGCGTGCAATTGGCTTGCTGACTGCAGGAATGTCCACCAGAGCTGTGAATTGAATGTTTTTTCTGTACCATAAGGCGTCTCCAAAGGCGTTTCAGAGAATTTAGAAGTACTTTCAAACCTGCCTCACAACCGCAGACCATATTACCACACCAGCCCAGGACCTCCACATCCAGCATCTTCACCTCCAAGATCGTCTTAGATCAGACGCACGGACAGCTGCTGCAACAACAATCAGTTTGCATAACCAAAGAATTTCTGCACAAACTGTCAGAGACCGTCTCAGGGAAGCTCATCCGCATGCTTATCATCCTCATCAGAGTCTTGATCTGACTGCAGTTCATCATTGTAAGTGACTTGAGTGGGCAAATGCTCACATTCAGTGGCATCTGGCACTTTGGAGAAGTGTTTTTTATGGTTTTCACTGTACAGGGCAGATGGCAGTGAGTGGTTTGCTGATGTCGGTGTTGTGGATCGAGTGGCACAAGGTGGCAATGGGGTTATGGTATGGGCAGGCATATGTTATGGACAATGAACACAGGTACATAATTACTGATGGCATTCTGAATGAAAAAAGTTACCATAACAAGACTATGGCCGACACACCTGTTTAATAATCATGCTGTTTAATCAGCATCTTGATATGCCACACCTGTGAGGAGGATGGATTATCTCAACAAAGGAGAAGTGCTCACTATAACAGATTTAGACAGATTTGTGAACAACACTTGAGAGAAATAGGCTTTTTGTCTACAGATCTTTGAGTTCATCTCATGAAAAATGAGGGCAAAAGTGTTGCATTTTATAATATTTTTTTCTGTGTATCATGTAATTTACAAATATTAAATACAATATTTTAAAATACTGGATTTATATATATATTTAATTATTACAATTATTTTTTTTATTTAAAAAAAATGTTTTGCCTAAAAGAGCTCTGCACAGACTGCTATGGAAAATGGTGAACAGATCTTCACTGAGTTGATTGAGTCTATTGAAAGGAGGAGGTGCAAATTCAGAGATCTTATCAGAGATCAAGAGAAAGCTGCAGAGAGCATGTTGCAGACACTGGAGCAAGAAATCACAGAGCTCAAACAAAGAGTTCATGAGCTTGAGTTGCTTCTGAAGTCTGAAGATCATGTTCATGTTCTTCAAGTAAGTACTGACTGTGGAAAAAAATAGCCCAAAATGCTCACAATAAGATATTTGACAAATCTGTGTATGTGTCTCTTTCTCTTTACAGAGCTGTCATTCCTTCTCTTCTGGCCTTCCCGACTCACCCTTCACAATAGCTACGCTCTCAGATTTTGGCCAGGTAAACGATGCAGTATCTGCTCTAAAAAAGAAGTTTGAAGATGTCTTTAAAGGGGAATGGCTCAGGATCTATCAAGCAGGTGAGGGGACTATAAGCAGTTTTTAGGTGATTTACACGTTGTGCAGTTCTGTTTTTGTTAAATAATTTCCTTGTGATGTACACAAGCTTTCCATTTTCTCTCCAGCACGATCAATGAAGATCCTTCATTGCACAGTGCCCAAAATTAGACCAGAGTTCCTGCACCGTAAGTCAGTCTACTGCACTAATGCAGAGTGCTATTGATCTTACAGTGTTCAATTCTGTTTAACCATGGATTTCTTATTAAGATGTTGTTTCAATATCCGAAAAGAAGCGATCACACCCACATTGATATTCAGATCAACATTGCAATTATGAATGTGATGGCTGTTGTTTTTCCTGTAAAAGGAATAGGAAATAAGATGTTAAGAAACTTTTATTTACTTCTGTGTTCCAAGTTAAACTTCTTTTTAATGATTTGGTTAATTTTAATAACCGTATGTTTTGTTCCTTGAATGAATCTTTTCTTTAAATGTCAGTTGAGTGAATTAATAAATGATTCACATATGATCAGAGTCACGTTTTGTATCATATTTTGAACAAATCGATAAAGATGGTCACTCACTTTTATATAAAATCAAACGTTTTTTGAAAGTTGTTACACGTTAAAGGAACTGTTGTATTTTAATATCATTTTAAATTTACAACTTATTCCTGGGATGACAAAACTAACTTTTCAGCAGCCGTTATATAAGTCTTCAGTGTCACATGATCTTTCAGAAGTTATTGTAATATTTTGATTTGATGCTCAAGAAACCTTTTTGATTATTACCAGTGATGAGAATATCTTAATTTTTGTATATAGCAATGTAGACAGTCTTTACTGTAAATTGATCACAAATGCATTCCTGCTGAATGACAGTAGTGACTTCTATATTAGAAAAAAAACCTTACAAACCCCAAATTTTTGAATGTTGATGTAGATGTTAGTGTTCTCATCTGATATGTGTTCATTTAATCATGGCTCAAGATGAATATGATACGAATATGATACACAATGAATAAACACCCTTGATCTCTTATCCTCTGTCCATTACTCAGATTCCTGCCCTCTGCAACTAAATCCTTTAACAGCCCATAAGGACCTTAGTTTGTCCAAGGGGAACAGAGAAGTGGCCGTTCGGAGCCGAGTGCAGTCCTGTCCCGACCACCCAGAGCGCTTTGATTACTGGTGCCAGGTGCTGGGCACGGAGGGCCTGACAGGCTGCAGCTACTGGGAGGTGGAATGGAGTGGGATGGGAGTAAACATTGCAGTCGCATACAAAAACATTGCCAGGAAAGGGGAAAGCAGTGCAGCGCACTTCGGTCACAATGACAAATCCTGGAGTTTGTTCTGCTGCAGGAAAGGTTATGATTTCTGGCACAACGGGACTGTCAGAAAGATCTCAGAGCCTGGCTCGTCAAAGATCGGCATTTATCTGGATCACATGGCTGGGACCCTAGCGTTTTACAGCATTGATGACTCAATGACCCTCCTCCACAGAGTTCATAGCACATTTACACAGCCGCTCTACCCTGGCTTTGAGTTTTCATGCTATGATGCCTCAATTAAGTTGTGTCAGCTGGAGTAACAGAGAAAGGCTAGGCCTATTTAAGAAAAAGACTGAAGATATAAAATCTAAAATATATGAAGAATAACGAAATACAGTTATATTGTTTAGAATATAAGTGGGTTTGCTTCTTGCATTATTATTCTATTGAGATACAATTTTTGTTAATATTTTGAATAATTTTTTTTTCATCGCAAAAAATCTTGACACATTTATATCTTTGATCCTCTCACACAGTCCATTGCTGTTATTTCTGTCTGTGGAATGTCCCTTGAGGTCAATATTGTGTGAATGCCCTTTACACTTTCATTCTCTGAAAAAGGGAACATAACTGTAACAATCCAAATAAAACACATTATTTATCGTTATATTTGCCTTTAAGAGACAACCTCATTCTTCGTGTTCTAGACTCGAGTCTATGCTTTGGTATTTGATGACATCTATTTTGTAACAGTACACGTACGCAAATAAATAACTCTTGACGGCAAAATAAAAAACAGAGCGACCTCTGGTGGAAAAAAGTGTTAAAACAAGCCTTCAAGGGAAAAGCAACAATAAAACTAAAGAAATACGTAATGGCAGAACTCTACAAGCATTTCTCTAGAAGTTTTGTTGTTGCTTTTCATCTAAAGGGGCAGTGCAGTGTCGTACGATCTCTGTTTAAATATGACTTTAATACTAATTATTTATTTTGCTTAGAGTGCTAAAATAAGTGGACTACAGAAAAAGGCACTGTTAGGGGTCTAGATGAAGTACTTTGTGAATGCACAGTTTTTAAAATAAATAATATGCTATGAATATGTAAATATAATGTACCAGTTTATCTAAGCTAGAGGGCACTCAATGAATGATGTCTGGGATAACCATAAGAGATTAACTTTGAGTCATATCCGGGTCCATACATAGGTTATAACCTCACCAATGTGGTTTCAAACCATGTTACACTACCAGCACCAGTTTCAGGCTTAAAATATGCTGCTATTTGGCAGTGGACCAAGATGCAGTCCTGCTTATTTTGGAAACACAACATTCCCACAAGACATATTTTCACATAGTTACTGAGGTGATTCAGATTAATTATACTGATTTACAACTGAGATGAAACTATTTGCTTGTTCAGCTACAACTTGGGGTTATTAAATCCAGATTTTTCTAAAGGTCAGGTTCCACTGAATGTCGCTTAATATTTTTGCTCAACCTTTTGTTAATCTAAATCAAGCACATTTTAGTCTGGCTCTCATTTGAACAGTCCCATGTCTGAACGCTTCACAACTACTGTAATGAGATGTTACCTACTTACCCTCTTACCTATTGCCCTCTCTTACTGAAACATTCAAAGTAAACTTGGCCACTGTTGAGCATCTCAATGGTGTAATAAGATGTCATGGGACTAAACGTAATTTACAAGACTTAATGAGAAGACTGACGTTATGAACAGTTCTTATGTAAGAACACGCAAAAACGCTATTCTACATGGCAATGTCATGTATTTATAGCTTTAAAATGCTTAAACTACCTTGTAAATAATGTAAGCTAATCGAGTTTCTCGTACTTACCTTCACTCAGTCGAGCTACATTGGGGCGCCACAACCGTAGCCTGCTTTTTGTAGTTGAAATGGAATAAGCAACAAGTTTTGTTGTTGGTCCTTTATGTATTAAAAACATTAATTTAATAAAAAATGTTAAGTGAAAACACACTTTCCAGTAGGGGGCGAACTCCTGTAGTCCAAATAATGCCACTTCATAAACAAAAACCAACCACCTTGTCATTCACAATATGTCAACATTGTTTTCTTACATTTCACTGTGATAATAACCTGCTTTTAGCCTAATCATTATGAAACTTTCTTATATTATGTTTTTACATATGTTAAGATCTCTGAAAGGGCTGTAATATTTCCTGCGTGGGAGCAGGGGTGAAGTCACTAGTAAGACACTGTGTACAAAGGACATTCTGAGTGATCCCACAAACAGAAATCAAGTTTCTCATATAAAAGAGGAAATGAGGAAGAACATGCAGTTTTAGATTATATTAGCTGTTCATTAAGTGACCAATTACCCCCATAAATGCAGACATTAGTGGATCAAAACAAAAATAATATAATGATAATTTATTTTGCATACAGATTAAAAACATTAGTTCCATTCAAATATGCAGTCAGGAAGCAGTAGCAGTTACATACCTACAACTGTATACCTGCCTTCTGTTTTACCACAGATTCACCACTTAAGTAGCGCAGTATTTATTATTATTGCCATATTTTAGCAATATACCATAATTCAAATAAAAATTATACAGAAAATGTTGATATGATATTCACTATACACAGATTATCACTGGACTTTTTCTGAGAGGATGTTGTCATCCAGGTCGACTATCCATGTGTGACCCCATCTGAAAGGATCTTATATCCTCTCCGATGAATTCAGTCACTGTGGGGATGAGAAATTGTGATAGAAATAATTGAATTGATGAATACAGTAAGTGCACACGAAAGAAATATTAGAATAAAAATCCACACACTGTAATGCTGATATGCATACTTTCACATTCATTAGCATTTAAAATCATAAAAAAAAATTTTTTGTAATATTAAATAATTATTCTACCATTCAGGTTTTGGGGCCAGTGAGATTTTTTAGTGTTTTTGAAAAAGGTTCTCTCTTTACTTTATCAAAAAAAAAAAATACAGTAAAATTCTAATGTAGTAAATTATAATTTAAAATAACCCTTTTTCTATGATGAATAGATTTATGAATAGTGTTTAATTTATTTACTATAATTTATTTTTACACAAAGTATTGCAGAATTTTAATGTAAGCAATTCATTAGTTTATGGCCATAACATGAAAATAATGATTGGCTTATCATACAGAATTTTAATGTTGGTGCATCTCTAGTATGACACATACAGTCAATCATACCCACCTTCCTCTAGTGTGATATGCTGCATGGGTGTGGGGCCCGAGAAATCTGGGGGTCCCTCCAGCTTCAGACTAGGGTCTCTTTCAGAGGGACACATCTGGTGCTCCCAGCTGTCATACTGGCCATACGGAGGTGGATACAGGTCCTGATAGTGGCTAGTATTTGATGGAGGCGAGGAGCACATCTCTTGGGGGCAAGGACAGTGTGGATATGGGGAGTGAGAGAGCGGAGGAAGAGGCGAGGTAGAGATGGGACTGCTTGCAGGGAACGGGCTCAGAGAGCAAGAGTGTGAGGGAGAAGGTGAGGAGGAGAGATAGGGAGAGTCGAGCCACGAAGAAGGAGACGGGGATGGAGAAAGAGGCTGTGAGGCTCTTGGGTACATGGGAGGAAGAAGCTCTGTGAAGCCCAGCTCCAGGCTCTCAAAGCTGGGATGCCTTTCGGTCAGGGCACCTCGACCTCTACTGTCCTCGGGGACCTCCGCTTTGCGGCAGTAGTCCTCCTGGTAGCCATGTGAGGAGTAAGAGTACTCGTTGGGATATGGAGGCAGGTGGAAAGACATGCTTCTGTCCTCTGCGGATAGATCTGACCTCATGTCGACAGTGCTGCCACTCCCCATGGGGCAAAGCATCACCCCTTCCAGGGGCAAGATGGAGGGACGGGACAGCAGCGGATCTTCTTCTTTAAACATGACTAGAAAATGTAAGATGCATGATTTTACATCACAGATGTACCATAACATGGACATAATCTGTAACACTTTACAATAAGATATCATTTGTTAATTAATACATTAATTAACATATTAATTAACCTGAACAAACTATGAACATTACATTTACTACAGACAAAACTGTTGTTTCTTGTTTGTTCATGTTAGTTCATTGTCCAATAACTAACGTTAACAAACTAAACTTTTAAATTTTAAGTAAATGCTGAAATTAACACTAACTAAGATTTAAAAATGCTGTAGAAGTATTGTTCATTATTAGTTAATGTTAACTAATAAAACTTAATCATATTGTATACATTAAATATGAAATGTGACAAGATATATAACCTAATATAAAATTTAATAAAATGTAATGTTACATAATTATTTTATAATTATTACACTACTATTCAAAAGTCTGGGATCTGTAAAAATGTTAAATATATCTCGTATGCTCATCAGGACTGCATTTATTTTATTAAAAGAAATACAGTAAAGCCTAATGTAATATTGTAAAATATTATTACAATTTAAAAGAACTGTTTTTATTTTAATAGACATTTTATTAACACCTTCAGTGCGATTCTTCAGAAATTGTTTTATTATGGTGCTCAAGAAACATTTGTTATTATCAACATTGTAAACAGTTGTGCTGTTTAATAATTTTGTAGAAATTGATAAAAACAAATTATGGATTCTTTGATGAATGGAAAGTTCAAAAGAACTGCATTTATTATATAAAGCTTTACTTTCTATTTAGAATTTAATACATCCTTAAATAAAGCTAAAAATAATATATTAAAAGACATCTTTAAAAGAAAATGATTCTATATTTTTTACCGGAGCTCAAATCAGCATATGATGCTTCAGCTGAAAGTGCCTTTAGATTATGAAAGAGAATCTGTTCTTTATTACACACAACATGCAAAAGACATATTTTGCATTTTTCGTCAACAGTCTCAATAAATACCATGTGCAGAGGGATTCTCCTAAATAAGCTAACGATCGTCTGTGGAACACTCACTGGGCAGATATTTAAAGCAGTGTGTGCTGCTCCTCTTCCTCTTCCCATTGGACACGTACAGGCAGACAGACACTGGGTGGTTCAGTGAAACATTGTTATAGGCTGGCACTCGTACATACAGCAAATTCTGAAAATAAAGACATAATAAGTCCATTTACTTTCAATTTACACACAGTGTAAATGAAAACAGTAAAGGTCTACATAGAGTTATGGTTATTTACCTCATTGCTTTTGTCCCTGTCCACATGTGCCTCTTCCTCCCACTGGACTTTGCCATCTAGAAAGAGGAGTAATAAATATTACACTGATTTTGTGATGTCAGTTCCTTCCTTTGCTCTCATCCAAGCTATAATGTACACTACCTTAGGGGTCAGTAAAAATGTTTCCTTTAAGTAAATAATGTTTTTGAAAATAAGTATTTCATGCTGCATTTATTTGATTAAAAAAGCTGAATATAATCCAGACTTCAGTGTCACATGATCTATCATAAATTATTCTAATATGCTGATATGATAATGAAAAAACATTTCTTAATATGGTAACACTTTACAAAAGGTTCATTAGTTAACACTGGTTAACTACATTAGTTACCATGAACTACCATGAATTAGCAATACTTATGCAGCATTTATTATATTTATTATTATATATAACATTAACAAAGATGAATAGAGTGTAATAAATGTATTGGTCATTGTTTGTTCATGTTAACTAATACATTAACTGATCCTAAATTTGATCAACTTTGAAAACAGTTACACTACTTAATGATTGTTTGTCAAAATCATAATTGTATTTCTTAAAGTTCTTAAAAGTATAGAAAGTTCAAAAGAACAGCTTTTTTGGTATTGTGCATGATTGTGGGCCTCCTACAATACCTGATCCTCTCTCCATAAAGAAAACTCTGGAGGTGGGTAGAAAGTTGGTCCCACCTAGAATTAGTTCCTCGCCTCCCTCCGTTGAACAGGAAGTGAGACTGATAGACTCCACAACAGGAAGCTCCTGTGCAGAGCGCTGTGCTGCAGGCAGAAATTTAAGCTTAAATTTGAGCCTCAATCACAAGTGTATAAAACATGAAAAAGAGACCAATTATACAGTTGAACAGGCATAATCGTGATTTGCCGACACTCACAGCATTCAATTGGTAAAGAGGCCACCTGTAGGGCTAAGACTCGTCCTGGAGGCACGATTGGTGGAGACAGAGGAAGGTGTGTGCGGAACACCAGACGCACTCGAGTGTTCTTTCTCCCAACATCTGTCTCTCCTTTCCGGAGTTCAATGTCAGAGTTCCTCAGCTTTAGAATACCTGCACAGTCAATGCTGAGGGGGAGACACAGGAATGCATGTATGATCACTTACTGAGGTGTTTGTGGCGTACAATCAGTGCTGAGCAGTCTTACAGGGCAGTCATGCTGTTCTCTGGGTTGAGCGGGATGTCCAGGAGTTTAGTGCCAGCCTGAATGCTCTCCTGACTAGCTGTGCCTACCATTTTACCTGTTACTCTGTGTGGAGAGAAGTATTTCTTATGTAAAGCCACGGATATACCACAAATATTTTGTTTAATATCTTGAAATGTTGTGCGAGATTTTTACCTGTGTATTTGATAAAAAGGATGAGGGCGTACTGATCGGTCATCAGCAGTTCCTACAAACACCTGTAAGGAGAGCGGCTGCCTTTCAGTGTAACCCACCAACTGGACAAGAGAGAGAAAAGAGCAAAAATGAACATCAATTCAATTAGTTAAAGAAATGAATAGTATGAAAGTAATTTCACTGTTTTGAGATGACCCACTCAATCCAAGCAGCTGAATCTTTAGTCATCTTCAAGAATGGGCTAAAAACAGATCTCTTCCATTTTTGTTTGACACTCTAACTCTAGCACTTTCTATTCTAATTCTATTCATAAACAATTGTCCCTTTTATACGTGATTCTATTCATTAACTGCTTTTTTTCTTAAATAAAAACATAAACACATTAGCATTTCTAAGTTTTCTTTTTATTATAAAATAAAAAACACCTTGCTACATGTACTGCGTTTTCTATTTCTTTACTTTTTTTTTTCATTTATTGATTATTTTACTACAGACCAACAACCTAAAATTTAAATTCAGTAATGCAATTAAATAATACAGCAAGTCACACTATTGTCCCTACACATTCTGTCCGAAATACAAACCAAACAGGAGAGTAGATGAACATTGGTGGACGCTGATTGATATAAGATAACTTCTGATGTTTATTCATGTTTATTTTGTGCTATAACTAGTAAAAAAGAAGGGATGATTGACTCATTAAAGAGCAACAAAATCCTTATTTTGTGTTTGAATTTCTGATAAAATGACTAAATCTGTAACTAAAGGGGGTGGCTCTTAGAAAAGCTCAATTATGAATTAGCAGCCCCTACTCAACAGGACTGTACATTATAGCTTGTGAGCATCACCTTCACTACTGGATGGCCTCTAGGTGTTGCCTTAACTGCTCCTCGACTTCCTTCAGTTTCATAATGTGCGCGATGGTGTGGTCTTGGCTGTACTTCTATGCGGAGTTCATACTGGTCAAACTGTGAAGGCAGCGGCCAGTCAAGTGGTGGCAGTGCATTAGATCTGGAGCAGGATTAAGAAAGCAGAGACAATGTCGGACGTCAAAGATCAACATCATTCTGATTTAAATCAGAATCTAAAACTAAAATACTTGAGCAAAACAGCATGCTTCATTCAATGATTAGTGTTTCGAGTTGTTATTTTTATCACATGACCGCAGAATATATAAACACACATGCACACAATACATTTAAAGCATACATACATTGTACGTACTGTTTCAATTGTTAGGCAGTATTCAGTGCATAATTCATATTTTTAAAATAAAAAGTAGTGTTCAAACCTAAAGAGAGGACTATGAGCGCTGGCCCTGGTTCTGCCCCAGCCCAGTGCAGGAGGCACAGACAAGTAGTCCATCCCTATTGTGGGGGGCTCCCTTCTCAGCTGACCAACCTCTGGGAGTGGGCAGGGAGAGGTCTGGATGGGGGTCAGCTCTGGTTCGATGTCTCTTGATGACATCTGGATTGCGCACACCCATAAACACATCAAGATTGTCATATGACATAATATGAACAAACTCTTATTTTGATTAACAAGAATGAGCCATTAATGACATCAACAGCCATATTTCAAAAGCATCACCTGTTCCAGAGAGGTCTTCCTGGTCTTCTGTGGGATGTTGAGCTCACAGCTCGCAGGAGCCTGAGACTGAGCCGAGGTTTCTCCCGTATCTGAGAGTGAGGTGAGATCCTCGGAGTAGCTGCTTCTGCGGGAGGTGTTGGGGGAGGCCAGTGGGGAATTCCTGCGTTTTTTGCCCCCAGGAGACGTGGGGCGTGAGGAAGGTGAAAGGCAGAAGTGGGCAGTAGCTTCGTTGAGCTCATCCTCCTCCACCAGAAGAGAATCACAGCTGGAAGCTGGACTTAGCCATCCACGAGATGAGGAACTGGAAGCAGGGCTCGGGCTGGGACTGAGGGAACCTGCCCCTGTCATGACGTCACGGTAAGAGTCCAGCAGGGGCAGGTATAGCCGCTCCCTGTCCCAACCACCACCACCGTCCCAGTAACTTCCCCCCGCTGGACCTGAGTCATCTTCAGGGGAGATAGTGGTGATCTGGATACTGGGGCACTCAAGTACTCTAGACTCTGATACCTAGAACAGAAAAAGAAGAGAGTGTAATATCACTGTGGGCTAAAAATAAATAATTGTGATATTATTGAACTATTACAACAGCACTGCAACACAGCTAATGAATGTACAGCATGACTGAAACGCACAGCAGTGTTTTTAAAAAGGAAAGATTCTTCAGACAGTTCTTTCTTGTGAATCAAAAACATTCAGCACAATCATTGTAGTCTTGACAGCTGAACGTAACTCTTATCAGTCAGTTAGCTGGTTCTTATTATTATCGTTTATTTTTAGTAATCAAACATAAATCTTACAACTACCTATACATTTAAACTGATTGATATGCAGTGTTATATATTTATCTACTACAATAGAATTGATTAATATTTTAAATCAGCATTTATTTATTTTTTAATCCTAATTTTAGTTGAAGTTTTAATCATTCTGTTATTTGCTTGTCATTTTCATTAATTTAAATTATCTAAACATTTTCATTTTTTTTATTACTTTAATTCCTCCCTCTAATGTTTAAATTGTTTAACTTCAGCTTTATTTAAATGATTGAATGTGTTTTAGTTTTAGTTAACAATACTGTCTATTTGACAATGTGTAGTTAAAAAATCTTTTCTTTTCTTTTAAAGAACTGAAAATTTTAACTTACTCACAAGCCATTATGATATTTTTAATTTCATTCTATGATTATGGGATTGCATTTATGCTGTCTCTGAAACATGAGTATCAAGATAACAGTCACACATCATTTGCAATGAAATTTAAATCCTCTCATTATTTTAACTAATAAAAAAAAGAATTGTAGCTTTTCTTATTACTTGGCGGTGGACTTGCATTTCTTTTTTCCAAATACCGATAGAAGGAACTATTTAGGAGCCAGAAATGTTCTGAGGAATCAAAAGAAAGACTTGAATCATTATATTTTTGAACGATTTCACACTCTATTGGACACACTGTTTACATATTTATTTTTGAACGAAACAAGACATTGAAAGAGAAAGGAATTAATCTTATTCATCTTTTCTTTGGAATAATTTACAAAAAATGATGCACTATATGGTCAAAAAAAGGTATTAAATAAATATGGTCGCTTTTGGTTTGATTTTGGTTGACTTTAAATGCTAAAAGGATACTTAAATTTAATTGAACTCTAACATTTATTTGCAGGCCTTATGTGCCAAGACAAAATATGCACAACAGCTCATGGCAACCGATTCTGTTCACAATAAACATTACTGGGCAACAAAAACGAACTCCTGAAATTAAAACCAGACCTTTGGATTTTTTTCACCATAATTAATCACCAAGTGTAACAAGATCTTTGTATCAGGATGTTCTAGAAATCTACAAATGTGCCTCCCACCTGTATTGATCTTGCTGGCAGACTCTCATAAGTCCCACTGAATTCCCTGACTAATGCCCGTCTGGGGGGTGGGGAATGCATCCCAGCCCTGCGACCAGCTGACTGTGGGATACCCACGGGTTGGCCAGCCTGTGCGGAAGTCAATTGGGTATCTGTGACAAAGAAAAAAATAGATTATTGTATATGGTAAATCACAAGCATTCCAAGCTGCAAGCATATGCATATGGGATAAACAATTGCTGAAACATGAGACACTAGGCCTCTCATTGGGAAATCATAACAAACACAGGGAAGCCTTTGTGAAGACGTCATTTATTATATCCAAAAGTACACACAGACTTGTTTACCTCAGAAAACATCCACACGGTTTTCCAAATGGTCGATTTCTAACATCTCAAATCTACAATTTGCCACGCCAAAACATTAGCATAGCAACGAGTTTCCCCCAAAATGCCAGGTTATTCAGTTTATGTTTCTACTTAATAGGTAGCTTTAAAGACATTATCAAAAATCTAGTAACTTTATTTAATATTTATTCTTATTTTATTATTACTACTTTTTCCCCCTCCATTGCCCTAAAACCAAATGTGCAAATATTAGTAAAAAACATAATTATGAATATTATCATTTTAATTACAATAATATTTTAAACCAACATACAGAATCCATAATTAGGTTTGTTAATTATTAATTTAATTTCTTAAAAAAACAATATTTGGCTGATAGAATATTACAGTATTAAAGCTACTTTAAAATCAGTGTTTCACTGGAAAAAGCCCATGTTTCCAGTCACTGCTCTATTGTTGTGGTAAACTATGGTGCTATAGTAGAAGTTTGAAGGGCAGTTCTAAAATAGTTCAGAACCTAGACAGCAAGATCTACTTTCCTTTAAATTTGTTGATGTGATGAAAGGCACAAGTAAGTAAATAATGAAGAATGGCAACATTTAAGAACATAGTAAATATCTGAAGAAAGCGTTTGTGGTAAAAGGCAGCAAAGTGATGCAGTGTGGACAGAAACCTGAAGTGCATGTTTCTACAACTTCACACCAGAATGAAGGTGGAGGGTGGGTGTACAACAGAATGTGTGCCAGGAGGGGAAAACAGGGCAGAGAAAAGGAGGGAATATTGGAGGGAGGTATCCAAATGCATGCTCAGTAAACAGAGATTGAGGGTTCGGGTCCAGATGGCAGCTGTTAACTCTGCTCACACGCACAGCTGATTAAAAACACATTGCGCTGTGCTCCACACTTACCCATAAACACACGCACACTTCAGCGGATAAAACTTAGTTACATGGGCAGTGAGTCACAGTACATGAACATGTAAGCATTCCTTAGAGACATTGAAAAATTGTGCCGATTTAGATATTCAAAGTCTCCTAAAAAACATTCAGTGTTTTGCGTATGGGCCAAAACACAAATAAAAGAAGGATGTCCAAGATGAGATAAAAGTGAAATCTTAAAAAAAAAAAGCAAGCTCAGAACACAAGATCTTCTTTGAATTAATAACAGTTTCAAATATTTAAACATTTATAGAAAAATTTAACAACTGTAAAAATGCAACACAGTGTAAATAGCATCAGGCAAAAAAGTACTCAAATATTTTATTTCCACCTTGAATAAACTAAAATCTACAACTTACTATTTTACTAAGAATTCAAACGTATTTGTCAATGTAAAAAATGACCCATTAATATAAAGTTGGTTTTCAGAAAACGTTATTAAATTAAAAACGTGTGATTTTTATTAAACTTAATGACCTGGGGCCTATTTCACAAAGGAGGTTAAGTGAAAACTCTGAGTTTCTTAACCCTGAGATAAGGGAAACTCTGGGTTT
>JAUCNO010002031.1:0-14981 GCA_032353835.1 Enteromius viviparus
CACTGAAACACACTTCATAATAAGAGTCCTTAGATTACGATGCAGAAACACAGACGGGGTAACACACATAACTGTCCGGGGTGGAGTGCCTCTGGTGGAGCTCGAGGACACTCTGGCTGGAGATCGTAACAGTAGAGCTGCATTTGAAGCCAAACATATTGTTTGTATTGGCCTATATTAATATGACTACCAATAATTCTAAATATTGTTAAACATTTTAAAGCTGCAGTCCGTAGGTTTTGCCTCTCTGTCGCCATCTATGTTTAAAAAGCGTGGCTTGTGCTCCGGCACGGCTCCAGAGCAGATAGCTGTCAGTCACTGAACCAGAGTCAATCCTGTTCTTAGTAATCACAGATTCTTGCCTATGTCTTGCAATATAAGACCCAAATAAGATTGTTCACTGTATATTGACATCTGACTCAGGAAGAAACATTACAATAAATCACACTACCAATGGTGATTAAATCTAACAATAGATTAACTCATATCACATCAAACCTTGCAAATTATTAGTATTTTTTTGGTAGCCCAAAATAAATGTAAGTAGCCCAAAGAAGAAAAAAAGAGATTGTTTATGTATTATATTGTAAAGAAAAAAAAAAAAAACATCAATCAAAAACATGTTAAAACACAAATTACAACAACTGTATAAAATATTCAAATTACAATCAAATCAAATATTTGGTTTTAACTGAACAGAAATTTCTATGCACTTGTAAGAACCGTGTAGAATATTCAGTGCCGCTGCTGGACAAACGGGTGCCCTATGCAGAATAGCACTGTTGTGCCCCCTCCCTTAAAAAACAAAAAACAAAACACCTACTAGCCTATATGGGTCAAAATAGAACTTTCTATAAATATAAAATTAAATTAATTAATTATAATTACATTGCATTATTTATAAATTACAATTGTAGCCATAGACAGAAACTATATGATTTTATTAGTGTGATGGATTTTATGGTCTTAAGCATTTAGAAATCAGACAAAATAAACGTCCACATTTTTGTCGAATAAAGGCTCTAGCATTTCTATTACAAAAAGGTGGCCAAATTAAAAATTAAATGATAATAAATTAAGTGGATATTTGAATTAAATCATTGGTCAATATTATACAAAGATTGGATCGTCGATTATCAGCCCTTTGGTGCCCTTTGCAGGAATTGTATTACATTATGTATTTTTACAGTGTTATTGGGAGGAATGAGATGAATAAGAACGAATACCCCTCAGAAAAAGACGCGCTGTGAGAAAAAAATACCTCAAAAAGACGCGCTTAGAGAAATAAATAAAAGCTTGCTGCTTCTGTGGCCAGGGCTTTTTTTTACGCTCCCTCTCTGCTCCTCCTCTTAGTTAACGCTCTATTTTTTGAACAATTTAGGCAGATATACCCTCCCTGATAGCACACGTACATCTAGGAGACTTCTATTTGACGTCTGCTAGATTATTATTTAGGTTGTTTGCTCATCTGCAATACGTCTATAGGATGTCTCCTTTTAGATATCAAATTTACGTCTATTAGATGTTTTTAAGATGTTTATGATTTTGAATGTATGTTAAACTAACATCTGAAAGACGTCTGCCAGGCATTTGTAGACAGCAGATGCTTTCCAGATCAAGAGATCTTTAACAGACATCTTAAAGACGTACCTGTGCTATCTGGGCTGTCTCTGGATATAGCCAGATATAAGGTAGTGCGTCGCTGATGTTGGGTCATGTAGGAGTGTAATTTTCCCTCCGCCATTGCCTGATTCGTAGATTGAGAGATCTGTCAATTAATTCATAGTTGCACACCAGCCTATCACATGTCAGGCTGATCGTCTGCACAGCGGCAGCCGGCAGGCCAGAACGACCGTCAGGCCACCGGGAAATGTCCTGGTGCTCCCGATGGCCAGTACGCCACTGCGTAGTGATGCAGTGCCATGCTCGAATTTCACACAGAAACCTACAGGCATGAAAATCCCTTACCTTTTGTTTTGAAGCCAAAACAGGTGACCCACGTGAACCGTGTAGATCCGATGAGAATTGTTTTTGAGGGGGTGGGTGGGTCTTGAAAAAATCAGTCTTGGATGGTATTTTTTGATTATTTAAAACTTATACAATATGAAATGGATTTATTTGAGCAAGTTCAAATTGTGAAAGCTGAGCATCCCGCATTTGTAGACCGCGTCATCCACTGACATCCAGGGCGTTATTTCTTCCTTTGGGACAATCCGCGATGTCTCGCCGGGCCGTTTACATGCAGTGCGATTTGCGCGCGCAAGCTCTTTATTTTCAATAGAGCTGCGCAGTTTAAAATTCAAAGCACTGACAGCACCTCTATGGTTGCTTGGTTGCAGACGCTAGTACAGAAGTGCCCACGCGCTTTGAAATTGGTGAAGGATCGCGCTTTCCACGCGTTTTAGACGGTTCATGTGAACGTACCCTTAAGAGAGTAAATCACCTTTAATGCTAAAGTATCGCTAACACTAATACAAACATTATTTTAGTGTTTTAGGGCAGAATGATGAAGCTCTGGTTAAACAGCTTAATGCTGGGTTGAAATGCAGCTGGAATTGGTCGTGGCTTCAACTGGAGGGCAAGGTCTCAGTTAAAGGGCAAGAGGTGTCCTTTTATTTTACATATGTCATTAGACAAATGTCAATACATTATTTTTTTCAGAACCTGTTCTGGCTACTGTAAAAAAATGGCAAAGGGAAACTATTATCAAACATGTTATTTTTCTGGTTTGCTATGTCTGAAATAGCAAATATCATTTGTAGTTGATTGTATGTTTTTTCAATAATGGTAGAAAATACTTATGTTGAGTTCTTTGCCAAAAAAAGACAAACCTGGCTGTCAATCATGGTGGAAGAATAAGAAAAAGTTACAGCATGTCCACTAATCAGAAAATAATATTTATTTGGTGGGAGTCCTCCCAACTCCCGGCCCATCAGAGGCCTCATCACCCCTCGAGCACCCTTCTCACTTTTTTCACCCCTGACCCATTTTCATGCCTGAAGCTACCTGTACAAATCAAATTAATAATAATAATAATAGCCTTTTTAATAATCTAATAATACACTTTTTATTGTCTGTTCGGGACAGAAAGAATAAAACAGGGGTTCAATACGGCACACATCTGTTGCATCTCGTGCGCAGTTCACAATGCACCGATACACTTATTCATTGTGAAACTACTTTAACAGCATTGTACCAAAACATGTCCCAGAATACAAATGTCTATGCAGAAATAACATTGAATATCTTCCCCTTTAAATCACTCTGTACACATTGACTCTAGCTGACAAACATTCTTTTTCAGATAGACTTGAATATGTAATGTGCTCTCCTTTTACATAGTTTCTGGAAAAAACATTACGATAACCTTTCAAACATCACTGTCTCTCTTAACACAATGAGTGACAACCTTTTTAATCACAACAATGACTCTTTTAGTGTCCTTTCTCAACACTTCAATGATAAATACTTTAAACCATTTTAATCCTCTTTTAACTGGTCACAGTACTCTTTTTAATACGTTTTTAACCTTAGATGAAATATACTAATGAACTGTCTTCCTTTTAGTAATGAAATTTAAACTGAACCATCATGTTTCCTTGACACTCATAAAATGACAATAAAAGCAGTTTACAACGGCATTTGACTGGTTTTCTTATTAACAGTGTTCCACAAGGGCTTTTCTTCATCAAAATGGCTGACCGAGCCAGGCTAAATGTAGTCTCCACCTGTTAAGGTGCAATTAACAACATACTCGTTTTACCCGTCACTGTAACTAAAACATATTTGTGAACGTCTAAAACGGTTTAATATCATGCCTCATCCGGTCTACTTTCCTAAACCATTCATAAATAGATCACGTTAAAAGTTATTTTTCTTTTATTGCACGCCTATCCGCCATTTTAGATCTAACGTTCTCAATCGCGGTAAAACTAAACATTTCCGATGACTTAGTTCAAAAGTTCCACTCGATCTAAACTCCTTATATTGTTTAGTGTTATTTGAGTACTTATTATTAGCTTACCTGTTCGGGACAGAAAGAATAAAACAGGGGTTCAATACGGCACGCATCTGTTGCATCTCGTGCGCAGTTCACAATGCACTGATACACTTCTTCATTGTGAAACTACGGACGCTCACCTTTTCCGCGCGGGTGCCCCCTGCTGACTAATCCCGGTATGACAGCCAATAATTTTACCCCGCACAGGGATAACACTAAGCTGTGACAGAAATAACACTTCAGAATCAAATCAATTTCATCATTTAAATGGGAGGGGCTACTATTATTAGTCTCTTTTACTTTCTTAGGGTTACACTCTCCCCCACAACAATAAATGTCTCCTGACATTTCTGAAACCATTAAAGCATTTCCTTTTTTTCTTTAGAATATTTCAGCCATCCAAGGCCTCCAGTAACTCTTAGTCCTTGTTACCTGAGTTTCGACTACTTTACAGTTTCGTGGAATCAATGAGGGTTGACCAAGTTTATCATAACTTAACACCACAGGCTGATGCTTCAGTCTCTGAGGTCGCTCTCTTGCTGTCTGTTTCACTACTGGCGTTTCAGGTTGGGCGTTTACACTGTACTCAGGCCTGTCATAGCCCAAATCAGGTCTCTGAAATTGTAGTGGCACATCCTCTTCGCTCTGTAGTGGCACATCCTCTTCGCTCTGTAGTGGCACATCCTCTTCGCTTTGTAGTGGCACATCCTCTTCGCTCTGTAGTGGCACATCCTCTTCAGGACTTTGAGGACGCTGCCTCCGCGACTGGAACGGTTCTGCCAAAGGATTCAGAAGGGGCTGTTTCTGCCTTCCCTGTCTACCCGCTCTGAGATGCCAACGATAGGTGCCGCCACTTTCATCATCGGAGGTGTCACTGTGTTCTGGTTGCTGCTGACGTTGGGGTCTGTTTTTTTTCTTAGGTGAGCTCAAAGAGTCTTTCTGTGGCTGGGGTCTCTCTTCCGCTGGTTGATCAGAGGGTAAGAAATCACAGGGCAGCAGAAGGTTTCGGTGGACTACTTTGTCCCTCCCTTTACCGTTCTCTGGGCTGATCTCATACACGGGACTGCCATCTGCTCTTTTCTCCTTTACTCTGTACACCTGGTTCTCCCAGTAAGTCTGTATTTTCCCAGGGCCCCCTCTGGGGGTGAGGTTTCTGAGGAGAACTCTGTCGCCTGGCTGGAGGTCTCTTCCTTGAACTTTCCTGTCGTAGAAAGCTTTTCCCCGAGCTGCTTCCTTAACTGCTGTCCTGCCTGCAATCTGGTACGCTTCCTGCATTCTCTCTTTCCAGTGACTCACAAATCCATCGTATGTCTCATGAGACTTATCTTTTCCCAGGTTAAACAACAAATCCACAGGTAGGCGAGGAGAACGTCCAAAGATGAGGTAATAGGGCGCATAACCTGTGGCCTCATTCTTTGTGCAATTGTATGCGTGGACAACTTTGGCAAGAGACTCCTTCCAATCTTCCTTCTCCTTGTCCTCCAAGGTACGCAACATTGACAACAGGGTGCGGTTAAACCTTTCCACCTGCCCGTTACCCTGGGGGTGGTATGCGGTCGTGTGCGAGCCTTGGATGCCCGAGAGCTTTTTCAAGTTGCCCATCAGCCTGTTCTCAAACTCTTTGCCCATATCATGATGCAGTCGACTTGGGAAACCGAACTTGAGTGCGAAGTCATTAAAGAGCTTGTCGGCGACCGTCTTGGCAGCTTTATTCTTTGTCGCATAGGCCTGCGCGAACCTCGTGAAATGGTCCATGACCACTAAGATGTATTCGTAGCCGTGCTTGCACTTCTCCAGATGCAGGAAGTCTATTGAGACTAACTGGAACGGATAGGTGGTCTGGATCGGTATTAGAGGCGCGCGTGTCTGTCTGCTTGGCTTCTTTTTCTTAAGACACTCACACACTCTTGTAACGAAATGTTCTACCTCCTTACCCATCTGCGGCCAGTAGAACCTCTCTCGAATCAAGTCTAGCGTCCTTTCGACCCCCAAGTGACCCATGTCCTGATGTAATTCTTTAAAGATCAAATGCTGGTAAACCTTCGGAAGCAACAACTGTTCTCGACGAGAAGTTACACGGCGCAGGACACCATCTTGGTCTACTTTAATTTTTAACCACTGTCTCAGCAGAATAGCCACTGCGGGGTTCTCAGCTTTCATTTCAGTTCTGTTTGGCCTTCTGTTTTGTGACTTGTACCACAGAACTCTTGATAGGATTTCATCCTCACTCTGCGCTTTGTGGATCTGTTCTGGGGTAAACGGTTGACTGGTCTCATTATCTCTTACTAGGCTTAGAGCACTGACCTGTATCACTCCGACACCCCTGCAAGGGTTTCGTCTTTCTGCCACCACTCCTTCCATGGATGCACTGATCGCATCTTGACTGGCTTCAGCCGTACAGGTGCGCATGTAGTCCTCAATGTCCAACGGCATACGCGACAACCCATCCGCGTCCGAGTTACTTTTACCTGGGCGGTACCGGATCATGAAGTTGAAATCAGCCAACTCTGCCACCCATCGGTGTCCTGTCGCATTGAGTTTTGCCGTGGTGAGCACATACGTCAGCGGGTTGTTGTCCGTATAGACGACAAACGATGGGGCATGATACAGGTAATCCCGGAACCGCTCGCATACCGCCCATTTCAATGCTAAAAACTCTAGTTTTCCAGAATGCAGATGGTATCTCTTTTCTGCTGGACTCAGTGTGCGAGAGCCATAAGCGATCACCTTCATCTTGCCCTGCTGTCTCTGGTATAACACAGCGCCTAGACCAACTTGGGATGCGTCACAATGTAGTACAAACGGCTCAGTGAACTCTGGGTATCCGAGGACAGGGGGTTGGGTAAGTGCGTCCACTAGCTGATCCACTACTACTTGGTGAGCAATGGTCCACTGTATAGGCGTCTGTGATGGTAAGTGACCTTTACTTTTCTTTCCTGCTTTACTGGGTCCTCTAGTGGTTGATTTCTGGATGTGGTTCCCAGTGTTTGGGACAGTGAGGAGGCTGTACAATGGGTGAGCCACACGGGAGAAGTTGGGTATATATGATCTGTAGTAGGAGAGGAACCCAAGCATTTGACGAACCTCACCAACAGTGGCCGGTGCCTTCTCTTTTAAAGACATAACTGGAGCCATCTCCGCAGGGTCCATTGTGTGACCCTCTCTCGTCACCAGTTTTCCCAGGAATCTCACACTTGACTTGAACAGATCACATTTCTTTGGAGTCAACTTCACTCCATGTCTCCTATAACGCTGGAGAACAAGACGAATGTGCTCCAGGTGTTCCTCAAAACTGTGACTGTGTACCAGATTGTCATCCAGGTATGGTAGGCAAACTGTGTCCCTCAGACCTGACAAACAATGCTCCATGCTCCTCTGGAACTCCGCGGGTGCCGAGCTCAAGCCGAAAGGTATGCGGACCCATTCGAAAAGCCCCCAAGGGGTGATGAATGCTGTGAGTGGGCGGCTTTCCTCATCCAGGTGCCCCTGGTGGTACGCCTTACCCTGATCTAGAACGGAGAACCATGAGCTTCCTCCCAGTGCGTCCAACATATCCTGAATCCTCGGAATCGGGTGACGGTCGGGGACTGACTTACGGTTAAGCTCTCTAAAATCCACACAAAGACGAAGAGTACCATCCTTTTTGCGGACACACACCACCGGGGACGAGTACGGGGATCGAGAAGGCATGATCCATCCTCTCCTCAGTAAATCCTGTAAGTACTCCTTCACTTCGTTGTGGAGAGGCTTTGGAACAGACATGTATGTCTTTTGCACAGGGCTAGTATCATGAAGAGTGATATGCATTTTGAGCGATGGTATACACCCTACATCATCTTTATCATAAGCAAAAGCCTCACATTCTTCACGCAACACCTTCCTTACCGCTTCCTGTTGTCTCTCTGACAGATGGGAGAGCTCTACGGGGGGATCCCAAGAGGTCGGTACTCCAGGGTGTCTGGTATTTGGTGGTGATGTGCAACTTACTTCATCGGACTTTGTCTCTGTGGTCTCCGTTGTTTTAGTTTTTGTCTCATTCTCTTCCACTCGCACAGGAGCTGTATAGACGGCCTTGACAGGTTCCAGGTATCCAATTATTCTATGACAATCCAGACAGATGGCACGATCAGCAGTGTTAGCCACAGATATGGGGACGTATGGTATTCTCTTGTTGGGTATCTGCACCAACCCATCATTGTATATCAAGCCCTCTGGCGGGGGATTAAGCATATCAGGTGAGAAACACATTTGCTGGCCTCGTGCTAGGGAACTCACGTGTGCTCGTATATAGACTGTGGTGACTTGATTCGCTGGTAAGAACACTCTTTTCCCTCCAGTACGAACTACGCCAGTCTCTATTTCACCCCTCTGCATCAACTTGACTACACGATGAGCCGTTTTCACTGTTACTGCGAAGGCTCTACTCACTTCCTCTGCCAGCTGTCTTTTTCCTCCTTTAGTCTTTCCATTGTCTATGTTCATCATGGCCTCGATAACATTGTAGCCAATTATGGGGTCGCTGGCTACTGCTGGGTCACTTGACACTAATATCGGCACTTGTAGACTATTTGTTGTAGTGGGGTCACTGCCTAGTCTAACATTGACTTCAATCCAGCCTATATATGGGATGGGAGTGTCGTTAGCCGCAAGCACTGTTAGTGTCTCATCTTCCAATATCTCTGAAATTGGTCTGATAACAGTGTGGGGAAGGTGGTTTAGTCGCCAGGGGTCATTTACTATGCTGGACTGGGCTCCAGTATCCCACAGGGCTCTTACTGGACAGTCATCCATCACACAGTCCACCATACATCGGTTTCCAACAAGACTTACTAACTGCGGCTGGTGTTGAGGTGGTAAGTAATTAATCACATTTACTGCTGATGAGGCACCAGCGGCTGTTTCTTTAAGGGCTGTTGTGAGCTGCAAGACTTGGTTAGGTAAGGGTTGCTCACTTCGGGGCGCTTGTTCTTGGACTACTGCTGGCCCCGCCTCAGTAATCCCTGCCCGTTTCCCGACGTGGCTCTACACCCTCGTGAGAAGTGGCCTTCCTGTCCACACTTAAAGCAGTGCGAACAGTGCTCGTCTCTTCCCTCATCTCTACATTTCTTGCAACCTTTCACTCTCTGCTTTTGATCTGGAAGACGAGGGTTTGCTTCTAATGCAGCCAGAAACATCTGCTTCATTTCCCTGCGAAGTTCTTCCAAGATCTGTTGCGCATTGGGGGTGTCAGGCTTAAACTCACTTCCCTTTACTGCTTCAATTACTGCTGCTTGGTTAGGCTCCTTAGGTTTAGAGGGGCTCTGGATGGATATGGGCTTTGTCCGTGAATCCGAGTGGAGCTCTTGCACTTTGGGAGTTTTACCAGCAGTGAATCTTTTCCGTTTCTCTTGTCTCTCACTTTCGACCTTCGCCGCCTCGTCCACTTTCTGTATGAGTTCCTCATCTGTGATACTGACAGTACTGAGGTAAGGTAAAATTTGGAACTTCACTGCATCACTCAACAGTCCAGTTTCTATGGAACGGAGGAACTTGCGCTGAATGACGGCTCTGCTGTACTGTTCGTCAGTGTCCTCAGTTGTCGCTTTCCATAGCAGCTTCTCCTTCAGCTCGATTGCACGAAAGACAAAGTTCAAAGCAGTTTCCTTGGGCTCTTGAGAGATATTCAAGAGCTGGTGGTAAAGTTCTGTAGAGCTATCAACACGATAGTGGCCTTTCAGGATGGTGAGAAGTGCACTAAGAGTCAGTCCACGCTTAATCTCTAACATATCCCTTAAAGGCAGTCCCGGACTAACAGCTCTGATCACGGCTTCCACTACTTCAATCTGTGTGTGTCCTCTCTCTATTCCCATCTCAATCTGACGGACCAAGCTGAGATACGACAACTTATCTCTCTGGCCGCTCTCTCCAATTTGACCACAGATTCTGAATTCCCTTCGGAGTGTTACTTCAGGCAGAGGGGGAGTTGGTTCTAACCGACTTTTGAGTTTGACATCAGTGGACTTAACAGAAGACGGATATGGTGAGAAACATTTTGCTAGGGCTTCCCTGGGAGTGATCTCCTCTACTGGGTCCTCCTGAACTGCTTGACTACGATTGCTGCTGTGTTTTTCAATGAATAGTAACAGGTCAGCACAGTACTGTTTCATTTCTTCGCTCTCTACTTCCTCTTCGAGTGCATCTAACGTACCTTCGGCCATCTTGATAAGTGCCCTCCGTGTCTTGCTGCGAGACTCTCCACTGTCCAGGTCCTCACATTTCAGGTACCTGCAGACAACCATGAGAGACTCTTCTCCAAGCTGCCACAAAGCTGCACTTACTTGATCCCGCAGAATCTGACTGGCATCCATCTTATTGAAGGTTCGTCTCGTTGGGAAGGAGGGGGTTAATGATGCTGGTCGCTCTATCGCCTCCTCCTGGCTGGCTCGCCAAAATATGTTACACTTTTTAAAGAAAGGCGGGACGTCCTTCCTTGGAGCAACACATTTATTGTCTGTTCGGGACAGAAAGAATAAAACAGGGGTTCAATACGGCACGCATCTGTTGCATCTCGTGCGCAGTTCACAATGCACTGATACACTTCTTCATTGTGAAACTACTGACCTTTCCGATAATTCTGATAACCTTTCCCTGCTGACCAATCCCGGTATAACAGTCAATAATTTTACTCAGCACAGGGATACCACTAAGCTGTGACAGAAATAACACTTCAGAATCAAATCAATTTCATCATTTAACTGGGGGGGCTACTATTATTAGTCTCTTTTACTTTCTTAGGGTTACACTGACAGCACGCCAAACCAGCTATTCTATTATGAGGAAAGCGTGAACTCTTGAATTGCTCTAAGCCGTTTTTTATTAATTTAGTTTTTAATTATTTTATTCAAGCAACTACAAGAAATCCCAGGCATTCGACCGACCTTAAACTTTTAAATGTGGTTGAAATAATGTCAGTTTATGAAAAAACATTCATTCAATGTCAAAACAACGTTGAATACCAAATGGTTGAAATGGTGTTGTTAACAATTTGAGTTGTACGTCTAATTAACATTATTTTTACAACCATGACTTTTAAACATTTTGTTGAAATATATCAGTAGAAAAATAACGTTGTTTCAACATTCAAAAAATGCCGATCAATTAAATGTTGAAAAACTGTTGATGCATGAATAATGATACGACAGTGAAAGATCAACTCTGAATTAAACGTTTGTTAAGTAACATTTATTCAACGTCAAAACAACATTGAAAACTAAATGGTTGAAGTGGTGTTGGTAACTTACTACAGATTCAACAAATAAAAATAAATGTTTTAGTTGTACATCAAATCAAGATTGATGATTCATGAAAAAATTATTCATGTAAAAATTATGTATTTACATCATTTAGGTTCTATTTAAATACTACATTTCAAATTACATGTAGTTAAATGCTTAGGATCAATGTAAATGTGTAACCTATTTGAATTATTCACATAAATGTTATGTATATGGTATCAATACAAGTCGCTATGGAACAAACCAGATCCAATTGGTTAAACATTATGTGATTTGATCGCATGCGATTTCCGGAAGTGGATGGCGCAAATGTAGATGCTGCGCATGCATAAAGAAAACAGATGGCATAAAACACAGAGGAACCAGCTTCTTCAATCTCTGAAAAATGTTAAACACAACAATCTCACTTTATCAGGCTTGTTAAGCAAAACATCTAGCCATATATATCACTACATTCTAAGGTTTTTAAAAGAAACTGGGCTGGCTTCGAGAATATAAAACAAGTCAATAGAATCAAGGTTTTATTTATTTATTTATTATTATTATTGTTTAGTTTTATTTTTTTTTCTCTCCAGTATTGTAGAGTAGCTTCCAGTCTACCTACTCCACACTCCAACCCAGTCGGTGACGTAATGCACCTTTCTAGTTGGTTGCCAACCGCCAATAAAACAGAAAGAAGAAGAAGAAGAAAACTATCTGGAGAGCAGCGGACAAACAAACAAAGGACGTTTTTACTTGGTCTTGTAAGTATCTGTGTTTTCGTAAGTTGTGTTATTATAAGTTTGTCAAGCGCGACTGGCTCATATTATTCTATGGCGCTTCTGTGTAGGTGTCAGTGTAAGCTCCTCATGTATGAGAAGAGGGGGCGTGAAGCTGGTAATGCCGGTAGTGTCTTCCGGGTGTCTCATTAGCGGCGAGAGGCACACACCTGGGCTAACGTTATATTTGTAAAGAAACCTTTATAGGTATGAGGTCAGTTGTGGGAAGGGGGGCATTTTTGGACTGTGAGGGCTGCTGAGCTCCTTGCCACCGCTGCCGTGCCGGGACGTGGGCTGGAGGATTCTCCGCGACGTGTGCGAAGCGATTGGGAGGATAATTTGTAGCTTGGGGTTTTCCCAACTAAGTTCGGTGGCCGCCGGTGTTTTCCCGAACGCTGTACCCCATGTCGGGTGGCGGGTAAGAAGGCCAGCAGCCCATTATTTGCCCTTTTGTATTCTTATGGGTCAGTATCGTGGGTGCATTTAGTGTTTTAATCGCTGGGGAGGCTAGGTTTGATCCCCCCCAGCGCTTGTATTTGTGTATATCTGTATGTGTGTGCGTATATGGTATTAGTGCAGGTTATCCTTCATGTATCATAATGTATTTCATATTGACGACGGCGAAGTAGTTCGCCAGAGTGGTATTAGAGGTGGCAGGAAAGCAGACTAAAGCAGAAACGCATTTAATTTGATGCAGATTTCTGTGGATTTTTATATTTTATAGATTCATTAATATATTTTTTGTTTCTCTTTGCAGATAATCAAGCAGTTGTGTGAGTTGCTGATAAGGGAAAGCAAAAAAGGTAATTTTTTTTATTATTTCTCATTAAAGATTGCAGGCATTGTCTCTGTCAGCTTCAGCTATCGTTCTAATATGCTCATTTATTATGATTGCTGAACAGTTCTGCTTCTTAATATATATATATATACACACATACATTTAAACGTGATCTGTTTTTCTGGATTCTTTGGTGAATAAAAAGTTTAAAAGATATTAATCTAATATTAAAAATATATATTTTTTCTTAACAATAGACACTATCGTTCAAGAGTTGTTGTTTTTTTAATTCAACAAGGATGTGTTAAAGTAATAAAAAGTGATAGCAGAGACTTATATTGTTAGCAAATGTTTATATTTTTAATAAATGCTGTTATTTTTAACTTCTTATTTATAAAAAAAACAGTCTGAATAAAAGTATTACAAGTTCCAAAATACATTTTGTAGCACAACTATTGCTAACATAGATAATTATAATAACAGATCAGCACATTAAAATAATTTCTGACACTTAAGACTGGAGTAATGGCTGCTGATAATTCACCTTTGCATCACAGGAATACATTATATTTTGAAGGTTATTATTTTATTATTATAGATTATTTTATATTGTAATAATAATTTGTCGTATTACTGTTTTTCTGAATTTCTGATTAAATATATGCAGCATTGATGAGCATAACAGACTTTAATAAAACATTACTAGCCTTACTGATCCCAAACATTTATACAGTAGTGTATGTGTATTTTTATTAATCAAAACATTGTATGTGCTGCTGACACGTAGCCTCCAGCTCTCCTTCATGTAATGAGGTGGATGGGGATGACGAGAACAAGACCAAATGGACCTGATTCAGCTGATTTAGTGAGATGGAGGGGTTACTCTTGAAGCAGGACCAACAGAATCACATCAGCAGCCTTCAACAAAACACGTAAGTTCAGCTTTAAGTCATGTCTTAATAGGTACACTGGTAATTCTAGAAATTCAAGCTAAATTCACTGAATGCTGGTTTTGTCATTTCCCAGAAATCCTCATACCAACGATACGTCAGAAATCCTTCAAGAATAGCAGACATGTAGCAGTAAGTCAGTTTCATGAACTTCCATTACCCATGGTTTTGTAGAAGAAGCTTAAGCCTGTAGTCCCAGAATAAAATGTCTGTTTCAATTGAAAGAAACATTGACTGATCTTAAAATATATCAGTGCCTTTGTTTTGAAGAATTTGAGGTTTTCCTTTGGATCTGATCTGTGTTTACTTCCTGTGTTTCCAGTCATGGTGCCAAATCCTCAAACTCAAATACACCTCTGCTTCCTGATAAACAAGCAGAATAACTCCAGGACCCAGATCTCCGTTAGCGGTAAGTGATATACGTTAGCACAGAGCTTTTCTAACCTGTCCTGAAACCCCACTTTATCACTCACACATATATATATATATATATTATTGTCTTCAATAGGAGTTTGCTGCCGTTGCAGACACGTCCTAATATTCAGTGTAATGTGTCCTCTGTGATGTCACCAGATACATTGATTGTGAAAGCCGTCTGATGTCTGTGTGGTGAGTTTTTGAATTCAGTGTATGATGCTTTACGTTTAATGGTTTAACCTGAATAGAGTGTAATGAAACAGGAGTTGACACATGCTTTGTTTTTGATTATGAATGGTGTACATTTAAAATAAACTGTGCAGTACTAATTTAGAAAAAAATTAAATTGCCTAATTCAGTGGTTCTCAACCCTGGTCCTCGCGCCCCCCTGCTCTGTGTATTTTGCATCTCTCGCTTTCTTAACGCACCTGATTCTGATAATCAGCTCATCAGAAGAGAGCTCCGTGCATGGGCTGTGTTCCCAATCGACAATGTACCCTACACAGTGTCCGTTAAAGTTTACTTCGGAACATTCATTCACGGATAATAACGTAAATGAGTGAATATGATTTAAATTACGTCACGCACACTTAAATGCACTTTGAATGGAACGTATGAATTCACTTCAAACTGGAATCATGGCGGAATATTCGGTGATATCCACTTCTCAGTGCGCATGCGTTCCAACAGAACAAATGACAAGAGAAACATACGACATGCGCAGAGCGGGGGACGCGAGGAGAGGACGAGGATTGAGAACCGCTGATCTAGCACAGTGTGTGCGAGACGTAATTTAAATCGTAT